>JAJIYU010010194.1:0-16340 GCA_030144865.1 Tinospora cordifolia | reverse complement strand
ATCCCTTAAATTGATTTTTGATCCTTACTTGGATAACTAGGACATGCCAAATTTCTCATTCATCAATTCTGTGTAATATTCTAAGTAAAAATTCAAATTTCTATAAAATTTTTGAGATGTTACATTTAAGCTCAACCACAAGGCAGGTTGGGCCCTATGTTACATTTAAAAGTACACAACTTACATCTCAATTCTTTTATTCTAACACTTATTGAAATACTCATAAATACACTTCCATTGAGTTTATTTACTCAAAATAAAATAAAGAAATACATTATTGAATTCATATAATCAAAAGAAAGAGTACGTAACTCTAAAATTTAAAACATAAATTCAATGAAAGTCTTTATTCAAAATTTGGACAATATGTCCTTACATAGAAACTTTATAAAAATAGACTTTCTAATTCCTAAGCAAGCTCGATCATGCATTTCAATTTCCTAAAAAATAAAAGGAAGGGGTGAGCACGTAGCCTAGTGGATTATTTATTAAACAACTAAGTTACTATTTCAAATCTATTACATATCCAAATTCAAACACTTTCATGCATTAAGTGATTCAAGCAACTTTTTGGTTGTAGTTGACACTAAGATTGAAAGGGGTTCTACTCCCTTAATGTTCTTAATTAAGATACCCCTCTTTAGGGTAGAAAGAGATTTCTTTGTCACTTTCTATCGGATGCCATGTACCAAGTATCCCTTAGTTGTGCCTCGCAACTACACACTCCAAGCATGTGTTAAGAACACCTATAGCACCCATATGGGTCACTATGATATTACGTGGTTCTTATCTTCAATTTCTTATATTTAAGAATCACATAATCATAAAAGAAATTTACAATATAAATATTAAAATTTTAAACAATTGAGAAAGCATGAAAACATTACATAGCATGCTTGAAACATTGAATTAAATCCTAAATATGGAATCTAAGCATGGCATACGCTCATAAGTGATTAAAACATAAAAACATAATAAACTAAAATTAAAATATGATTAAATTTGCAAAAAATAAAATAAAACATGCTAAAAACAAAATTTAAACATGCATGAACATGCTAGATATTTGAAAGAGCAAAGTAAAAGTTCAAGAAATCCCCTCCACCATAATCCAAGTTTCTTTGAAGAATGTGGTAGAGGTTCCCCTTATCTAACACTTTCAAAACTTTAAGAACTTCTAATCACCAACAAAACTACTTCAAAAACTCTCTAAAATACTGAAATAACTTATCACACAAAAAGGAAAATAGAGTGAGAAGAGGTGCAAAGAAGAGGGCAAGAACAAGCAAAGAGGGAAGTGTCAACTCTTTGCTTTAGGATGAGAAAAATGAGAGCATGAGGGAGTTTATATAGAGTTTCATGAGCACTAGAAGACGGTTTGGGCATGCTCACACTAAGAAACCTTTCCATTCTTCTATGAGGATGTTTTGGAATGCATAAATTGAGTGTGCACACAATTTAGAATGTGGGCTGATTTGGTTTCCAATTCCTAGTGTGAACACAAAATATAAGCTTTATTTGATTTCCTATTTATGTGTGAATACAAAAGGGATTTAGAATACTTACTATTCTTTGTTTGGAAGTTAATCTAGGTGTGACATTGTGAGCAAGGCAACTTTTTAATATGTTTTGGTAATTGATTCTTTTTCTTATGCACACAAATCAACAAGATTTGGCAATCTTCTATTTTGAATTAAAAACTTCTAATCTCGTTCCTAAGGTATTTAGAAACATTTTTCAGCAACTTCTATTCTTTGATTAGAAACTTGTAATCTTGTTTCTTGGGTGTTTAGAAACATATTTCTGCAACTTCCATTCTTGAATTAGAAACTTCTAATTTAGATTATTTGGGATGTTTTTGGTGTGTAGAGCATGGTTTGTATGATCGCATCATGGTGCACGTGGAATCATTCATTCATGGTTTCTTAATACTGAGTGGGATGTCTCATAGGGGTGGCATACCTAATCATTTTCATAGCACATGAGATCATTCTACATAAACTCAATTAAAGGAAACATCCCATGAAGCTTAGGGTTGGGTGAGTGTACATATAATCATGGTGTTCCACCCATGTGACTTGCACATGCTTAAGGTGGCCATGACTTCATGGGTTCAAAAAAATTAAATAAAATTAATATCTCTTTATTTACAAGGAATTATGATTTATAACCTATAGATTTGAAATTACACGAACCTAATGCAAATTTTAAGGTATGGTTTGGCCCAAGATGATTTTCCCTCAAAAACTTTCCTTATTTAGGACCCATTGAGATCACTAGGTAATTGAAAATCCAAATCTTGGCCAATTGTCCTGATTTTTTGATATGTCATTCATTTTGTTAGTTCATGGCATTCTGTTTCATTTTGGGTCATTTGGACGTAACAACCCTAGCCCACCATGACAATATTTTCCCCAACTTAGCCACCACTTACTGAGTGTAGGGTTTTGTTCACGTCTCTCAAAAGCACTGGACACAATGAGACATCCTTGAATGCACAATTAGCCCAGGAATCCCCCTAGAGTCGAAACAATATGGGGTATTACAATCCAACCCCCTTGGGAGTAATCTTGTCCTCGAGATTCACATCTCTAATACACACAGAGCAGCTCTAATACCACCTTTGTAACACCCCAACCCCCAAGAGACATGTTCAAGCTCAACCACAAGGTGGGTTGGGTCCTATGTTACATTTATAAGTACACAACTTATATGTTAATTTCTTTATTCTAACACTTATTGAAATACTCATAAATACACTTCCATTGAGTTTAAAATTCAGCAAGATAATACAAGCGAATAAAAGAAAATTTCAAACTCTTTATTTATAAAATAAAGAAATACATTATTGAATTTATGTAATCAAAAGAAAGAGTACATAACTCTAAAATTTAAAACAAAAATTCAGCGAAAATCTTTATTCAAAATTTGGGCAATATGCCTTTACATAAAAATTTTCTAAAAATAGACTTTCTAATCCTTTAGCAAGCTTGATCATACATTTCAAATTTCTGAAAAATAAAAGGAAGGGCTAAGCACATAGCCCAGTGGATCATTCATCAAACTACTAATTTACTAATTCAAATCAAAAGTACATTCAATTTCAATCACTTATAGGCATTAAGCATTTCAAACAATATCTTGTTAGTGTTGTATGTTTGACCAAAAGGGGTTTTTAATCTCTTGATATTCTTCATTAAAATACTCCTATTCTAGGATGGAATGACAATTCATCTTTTCACATTCCATTAGAAATAAGGATCACATGTTCACATTCCAAGTATTTTAAAACACATCCACACTTAGTGATGTTACTTATATACATTAAGTACATGCAAAGGACACACATAGTATCACTTAGACTACTATGATGGTACGTGGTTTTTATCTTTACTTTCTCATATTTAATTTCAAATAAATATGAAACAAGATCATAATAATTAATATTATAATTTAAATAATCAAGAGCAAATAAAAAACATACATGACATGCTTGAAAATTTAAAAATAAGCCCAAGCGTGGTTTTTAAGCATGTTATGCTATCATGTACATGTATGAATTAAAACATGAAAACATGTTAAATTAAAAATAAAACTTGATCAAACATGCTTCAAACTAAAATATAAACATGAAAATTAAAAAAAAACATGAATATACTAAAGACTTGAAGTAGTAAAGAAGGAGTTCTAGGAATTCCCTCCACCTTAATTCGAGTTTCTTTTGAATCTGGCAGAGGTTCCCCTTATCTACCACTTTCAAAAATACTAAAATAAGAACTCATCACACAAGTGAGAAAAGAGGGTGAGAAGAGTTGCCAAAAAGAGGGCAATAACAAACAAAGAAGGAAGTGTCAACTCTTTGCTTTAGGATGAGATGAAAGTGAGCAAGGGGGGTTTATTTAGATGTTCATGAGAGCATATGGGACGTCCTAGGGCAGCCTTGGGTAGCTCACAAAAATTTGGGCAAGTTTCTATAGATAAAGGGGATGGTTTGCATAAAGAGGGCAACTATGCTCATGGTTAGTAAGTGGGACCATTATGGCTTTCTAATTTAAAGGATATGAGTACAATCTTGTTTTCTAACTATATGTGAACACAAAAGATGTTTAAATCATATTCCAATTCAAATGGGACATCCCCTATGTGCTCATGGCAACTTTCCTTTTTGGTTTTCTTGCTTGTTCATCACACAAACATCCCATGAATACTTTTTCATTTTCTTATTTCTTGGACATCAAGCATAGGTGTACAATATCAAATTCGAGGGGACACCATATAATAGTCAAAGATGCTCATCTTGGTTCCAAGAAACTATATAAATAGGGTTGTTCACATGTGTGCACACACACATGTACGTGGTTGGGCCGATTTTGGCTTAAGTGGGTGTGGGTGTACACAATCAAGTGGGGGTGGCCATGACTTTATGGGTTCACAAAAAATAAATAAAAATTAAAATCTTCTTATTTATATGGAATTATGATTTATATCCTATAGTTTTGGAATCACATGAACCTAATGCACATTTTAAGGTATGGTTTGGCCCTAGATAATTTTTCTTAAAAAACTTTCCTTATTTAAGGCCCACTAAGGTCACTAGGCAAATGAAAATTCAAATCTTGGCTAATTGTTTTGATTTTTGGATATTTCATTCATTTTGTTAGTTCTTGTCATTCTATTTTGTTTTGAGTCATTTTGATCCCCCAAAGTACCCTAAATAACAATTTTTTCTAACTTAGACCCCTTGAAGGGCGTTTGGCAAATAAAAATCCTAACCTCGACCAATTGTTCTAATTTTCGGATATGTTGTCCAATTAGTTAGTTCATGTTACCTTACTTCATTTTAAGTTGTTTTGGGTCCCTAAAGGTCACCAAATGAAACTTTCGAAAACATGCCAAATTTAGCCCTGAAATGAGCCTAATTTTATTTTGCACTTAATTTCACTTAATTAATCTTGAATTTCATTTAATTAAATATAGAGTATTCAGGGTATTGCAGACCTACAATAGAAGTGAAGTGAATGAATTATCGACAATCCCTTTACCTTTGCCAAGACTTGATATTCTTGAAAAATGGAGTAAGTAGTGAGCCTAGTACAAAATGGCTCAATGAGTAATAACCTGCATGAACAATATATATTCCCAACATATGTATTTAACATGCAAATGTCACAATTCCAATTCACAGTTTAGCAGTTGTAATAGTACAACATCGCGATTAAACCAAAAGTCATGTAAATATCTCATACAGTATACATAAAATTCTATAATAACGTGCATGTTATATTTGCAGCCAAACGTGCTTAATTGGTCCAAGACATCCTAAAAATCCGGGACACAAGCCAACAGACCTAGTGCAGCCTTGAAAATTCAGAGCTTAATAATCCTACTCAACAAATCCGGGACATCCTGAAAGTCTGGTTCACAAGCTAGTAGACCCAGTGTAGCCTGGAAAATCCAAAGCTCAATATCCACTTATGAGTTCAAGGAGAGCCTGCAAACTCGAAGAATTTCCATACATACAATATATCATAATTTCCCATAAAACAATTTTCAAATTAGCATTTTATGCAATTAAATATAACATAATGCAATTCAACATATTTTTAATTCAGAACATATAAAGAAAATGCCAGAAATTATACATAGAGGTTTTAGTTCAAGAATTTTCACAAATTCAGCGTTTATCTTGTGAAATTTCATCAAAATCTTAGTATTTTTATCATTTTCTTGAGTATTCAATGACTATTCCATACTTCCTTTGATCAAAATTGTCATATCTCCCTTTACTCTAGTTTTTTCAATAATTATTTCTAACCCATAGTACCCGATATCATATAATACTGCATAAAATAATGAATTTTTACATATATTATATTATTATAATTCCATGGCCCGATCAAAATGGGTATATTCTTCAACATTTTGGGTGTTTTGAGGACAATTATTTGTTATCTAGGGCTAAAAATGTGAGAAATTATGAATTTTGACATAAAATCTCACTTTTCTTTCTTAATCAAAAGTGTAAGATCATGGTTTGGTCAACAAATATACCCCAAATTCAAATATTTATACAATTTTTCCCAAGAAATCACATATTTTCTCCAAAAATCAATATTCTTCTCTCAAAAAAAAAATCCTAAAATTCATGATTTCCTTTCTAAAACTTAAATAATTACCAAAAACTCATAGTTTCTCCTTAAAAATCATATTTCCTCAATAACTAATGCATTCTTTATCCAAAAATTGTATTTCTCCAAGATATCTCCAAATTTCAAAATTTCTCGAAAATTATTGTCTTAAAATAAAATGACAAGGTCATTACATCATATATGTTGTCTCAGACCTACAAACAGTGAGGACGAACTATGTTTTTAATTTTCATTTGATATATATTAAAAATATTAGACAATTTAACTTAATGTTAGAAATTAAAATGAAAGGATACCAATTTAAATAAGTTTAGACACAAGCAAACCAAGTATGACTAGGACAGAAACTAATGGATCACTAATAATATATAGAAAAAATTAAAAGAATATTCAAAACAATATGAATAAAAACAATTAAGAGAAGTCACTCTTCAACATATTGCAAATCTACGTTACAGTTATGATTTCATCTTATTGCTCTTCCTTTGTTAAAAGATCTAGTCACGTTATTACTTATGTCATAGTGAAGTATGATCTTATGACATTTTTTAATGGTTATACCATTTAACAAGTTAATTCTTTTGCCACATTAGAGACTTATTAAACTTTTACCTATTAGATTATCTCTCATAGTGGTTTATAATCAATTAAACTACACTATACATGATATATTATCACATTAACACATAATTTTAACTATTTACAATGTACTATTTATAAAATATATATTTCTTTTCATAACACTTATAATTTAAGATATTCAAACTTAAATTGAAATTATATGTAGTTTTTTTTTTAAATTATATTTTATTTTGAAAAATTATTTATTCAGAATAGTTAATTTATTGATTTTTAAAATATTTGTTATTTTAAAAGAAATATTATTTAAAATAAAATTAAAAAGTATTATTTATTTATTTTTAAAATTAGAAAATTATAAATACTATTTAAATTTATTTATTTTTAAAAGTTAAAAAAAAGTATGGCGTGTTGCACAACATTTAAAACAATAATTGAATAAAAAGGGCACAACGTTTAAAAGAATAATTAAATAAAAAGAGAATATGGGCGGGTTAAGCGTTCGTTATTTACCCTTGAATGTTGAATGAGCGTTGAATTAGCCCCTTGCAATTACAAGGATCATGTCATTTCGGGTGGAGAGCTCTCTTAGTGAACAGCACGTGTAATCCAACTGGATATTTTACCTCGTTTATATGATACCAATATAACTTATTATTAACTGCGTTAAATTCACTATTTAGCTTTATAGATTTTTTAAAGGCACATGACGAGAGTGGAGATTGGAAGTGAGAGCCTTTGAATTTAAAGGTGTTATCGACGCTGTAAAAACCAAAAATTGAGTGAAAAGGGGAGGATTGCGACGCCTTGTCTTGGCCTATTATTTCGTGATTCCACACATCCATCAATCTCTTATTACATTCCAAGCTACAAGCTATCGGCCACTTCGCGTCAATCTTTATCTAGTCGCACACAAGTTGGCTAGTGTAGCGGTGTTTCTAGGTTCTCTGCATTTCGGTTGCAATTTGCTGCACAGGGAATTCCTGCGGGTTTGTTTTTCTCTTCAGTAATTTACAACTTTTGACAAAATAAAAAAAAAAAAACCAAGATTTTTATTATATAATTCATTCGAATAAAATAAAATTATTTAATATATATATATATACATATATATATATATATATATATTACAAATATTCCAACCATACGTATTAAATATATAAGAGGAGGAAACATAGCGAATGTAGGAGAAGGGCCCATGGTCGTCGTCGAAATAGCGCAAGAGTACGGTGAAAGAGACCCGTGAGAGCATTAGGGATGTCTCCATCAACTCGCTTGGGACGATTCCCCTTTGTCACCACTCCTGGTTGTCGTGATGTCTTCAACAAGGTCCAGCCCCCAATGCTTTTTCTCCTCTTCTTCTTCCTTTCCATTTTCCTTCCTGTTCATTTGTTTGTTTAATATATGGATGAAGAGTGCCAAAATGACCCAAAATATATCAAATCTATCCAAAACTGTATAGAAATACATCACATTGTCACCTCAAACATATAATATCAAATGCAAAAATTCATTGTATTATAAATAATATAAATAATTAATCATAGAGAGAGAAGGAATATAATATATCTACATATAAATACACGAACAACTAATAGTAATGATGTACGTATATTTACCAGCAGCTATTTTGGGAATGAGTGGAAGAGTCCAATAGCATATTTTGGATGAGTTGGTTTGTCTCAGCTTCGGACATTCGGTCCTGCCTGCTCCTCGAGTAGGCTTCAAAAAAATCCTTGTTCTCTTTCTCTAGTTCTTTCCACACTACAATTTAAGGGAGGGAACAAAATAATTATATTGGATGGTCTTTGACAATAAGAACAAGATCATAACATCATTCTCCTAATCACATAATTAATTATCAATACAACCCAGGTTTTCATTTATGTATCTGTACTCCCTTTAGAAAAAGGCAATAGTGATTATGTGTCATGAGGAGATATACTTTCTCTGTTGCGTCTTTATTTTTTTCATCAGTTCTTTTTCATTTGATTTTTCTTCTGAATTTTTTTTTTCCAATGAATAAGTGGTTCCGTTTAATGCGAAACAATTTGTTGATAAGCTTATCATCATAAGGTCAACCAAATGTCTTTGTCCTAGTATTCACGTTTGAAAAGATTAGTATCATTTAAGAACAAAGGGAACAACTCCCAGATATTAGAAAAAACTAATAGTAAAAAGAACTTAAAGATGGCCAGAAGTTTGAAATGACTGGTGTAGATATATAAGAAAAACATTCATGCACCAAGCATGTGTATAGTATATATAAGCTTGTATGAGTGTTAAATTTCTAGATAATTAGTTTATCCGGTGAAACTAATTAGTATTGGCAACAGTATGTGTTCATGCACTTGGCAGATTGCTAAGTCATATTCTCTTTTCTTTTTTATCTTTTATTTATTTATTTTTCTTTGGTTAATGATGCTTTATCTAATATGGATTACGGGTCAGATAAGTGTGCAAATTCATATATAAGTGTGATTCATAACAGAAACCAAAAATAGAAAAAATAAAAAAATGATTGCACTTTGAAAAAAAAACCCATAAGTAACTTAATTAAAACGATTAATATAACAGTTAAAACAATACTTTTGATCGACAAGACGCACGTAGAATAATCATAAGATGATTATCAAGGATACATAAGAAGAAATTAAAAGGAGAGCTAGACGTAGCGATTAAGAAAGGATTTTGCTTGCTGGCTACTTGCGAGATCTATGAATATAAAATAGATATAGCAAAATGAAATACAACTTTTAGAAGGGAAAGAATTAAGTGATGATTTCAATTTCAATATAGTGATTAGATTGAATGGCAATAATAATGACCTGTAGAAGTGATAACAGGCTTGATATTAGCGTATTTGGAGAGAGCTTCCATGCACTCCTCTTGGGTCATTCTGAAGATTATGCACTTCTCGATCAGGTGTTGCACCTGCGCATCATGAATCGTATTGAGGATCAAATCAAACAAGACACTGGCTACGAATCTAAAATGATAAAAGCAGCAGAGAAAGTAGCTGATGGTGATGATGTTAAATACCATGCGGATGTAAGAGGCAGAAGAGTCTCCCATTAATTAATCAATTAATTACACTCTTACATAGGCAGTTTTTGAGATGAACAATATATAAGAAGAAACTTGGAACGAAGATCAGAGACAAGAAGGAGAAAGCAGTAAGGAAGCCATTGGAGAAATTTGATGGGAAAGCTGATGATGTGGGTGGCTATCTCGGTCGCTGATTAGCAAATATATGTACATGTGTGCTTGCATATATATATATATAATCTGATACTTGCATAGACAGATCAAATAAATTTTAAAAAATGATGATGATATATGAGGGAAAAAGGATGAGTGGCGTGGGGTCAAGAGTCCCACGTGGGGGATAGCCGGTTATTGGTGGAGAGCAGATATCCAGGATTCTATGAGCAATTCATGCTTGTCTAATTTACATATGTGCTCTTTGTCTTCTTGCTACGTTGCGCCCCCTCCACGTGACGCGTGGACCCCCGCTCTAGCTCATTCCACCAAATTTCATTAAACTCTATTTCTAATCGTCTGAATCTCATCAAATTTGCCTTTGAAAATTAGGTTTGTTTAATCTTAATTCAATATTGAACTTATATGTAAATTATTTTATATTATAAATTGTCAAATAAGTTAAGCCCCTAAAAATGATGTAAGTTTTTGAGTAATTTAAGCTTGTAATGCATTTGATATGTTATAGAACTTTAACGTATAAAGACGTAAATGGTAATTTCACTTGTTTATAATGAACTAAAACAAAAGTACAAATAAACAATAGCTACTAATCTACAAAAGGTTCCTATAGTCTCGAAATCACACTTATCAATGTAACAATTATAATTTTATTTCTAACATCCCATCAATTATTAGAGGTAGCAAGAATATAAAGAGAATAAAAATAACTTTTTTAAGAACTAATTGATCTATGGGATTAATTAATTAGAGAACTCTACAGAGCAATTCATTAATTATAGACTTAGATGTACTTTAATTCATATTATTTATTTATTTATTCTATATGAATAACACAAATAGGTTGTAATTTAGATGAAAATTTTATCTCAATGTTTTTTTCCAAGAAACTATTCTTCAATTTGTGTATGTTTTATGACTGATCTTATATTAATATTTTGAGCTAATACAAGTATAAACATTATCCTTGTGCTATTAAGGATTTGTCTTAAATTCTAAAGTTGATTTATAATTCAATGTAATCTGAAATCGTCACCCTTGGGTTAAGGGCAATTTAATGAGTTAGGAATTAGTTTAAAATATGTCCTCAAAAGTATAGTAAAGCAAATTGTACAACTAATACTACCATCATTATATCTTTTAAAAAAAAATGCTATTAACATATTTGAATGAAAAAACAATTTAGTTTTTTCTTTTATGATTAGTTTTGATATCGATGCTTGAAATAAACCTAGACTTTCTCTATAGGCTATTAAGATTTGATGGTTACTTGGAATAAGTTATATCTTTGCTTACAAGGCATTAAAAACTAATAGTTACTTGTAGTAAGTTATGAAAATATGATTACTCGTAGCAAGTTGTAAACACATGGATAATTAAGCAAATGATGACAATTCATTGTTACATGAAAAGTGTTTTGACAAGATAAGGAGTGTTGTAACAAGTTATGGTTGTTTGCTTTATATGTTATCTATTGGTGCTTATAACTAGCTCTCTTTTCTTAGAATCATCTCATTTCATTTTTCAATTTTTTATCTTCTTCCTAGTCCTCTTTTATTTCAAGAGTGAGAAAATCTCATTATTCTCTCCTTGAGTAAAGAAAGAGAACTGATTATTCTTTCATATCTTGTTCTTAAGTATTTTCCTTAAATTAAAGATTTTATTATGTGAAAGCTTTGTGTCTTTTTAGTTTTCTGCTTTTGCTCTAAAAATATGTAATATTGCGACTCCATTTATTTCTTAACAAGTGGTATCAAAGTCAATCTCTCTTGAAAGTCTTACCATGTTTTGTAATTGCAACTTTCTTCGATCTTTGTCATCAAAAAAAAATATTTCTTGAGCTTCTTGTTGATTTATGTTGCTCACATAACGTAATTAGTAGGATTTAGTGCAACTTATAGAATTTAGCATGGTTACAAAAATAAAAATAAAGAAGTTTGATAGAACTAATCTTTTTTTGTTATAAAAGCTTAAGATTAAGATAATTCTACACTATAAAGGATTGCTTCAAAGCAATTAAAAGCAAGCCAATATAATCATAAAAAAAAATAGTGGAAGAAGATAGATGTTGATGCTACTTCAAATTTCCATTTAACATTATTAGTCAACAATATTATGTTGTCAAGTATTAAAGAGAGAAAAGACATTAAAAGAAATTTAAGAAACTCATTATTTTTTATGAAGCCAAGTAGTTGCACAACATGATCTTCAAAAGAAGATTACACACTCTTTGAATGGTAGAGCCCATGTCAATGAAGAGCCACATCAACGCATTATATAAATAAGAATAATCTTAACTTAGAACATTGGATCACAAATAGAAGAGCATGAAGATACAAAACTTTTACTTCAAAGTTTATCTAACTAATGTGATCAGATTGTAATAAACCTCATCAACAATGTTATTCATCTAGCTTTCCAAGAAGTAGATGTTGCAAATTATGAACAAAAAAGCTGGCACAAAAATAAGGAAGACCAATAGTGACATCAAAATAAGTTGAGGCTATAACTACAACAAGAGGTGGATAAAAAAATGCATCAAATAGGAGAACTCCAAGTGAAATCAAATTAAGTAAAAAACAAGTAAAAAAAAATTACCAAGTGCTACAATTAGAGCAAAAATGGGGATGGTAAGGAAAAAACTCTTTCATTATCAAATCCTCAAAGATGTGCGAGAAGTACGTCACATATCTTTTATAGTGAGACAACCATAGTATTTGAAGGTAAAAAAATAATTAGTTAATGTTTCGGCACTAGACTTACTAACAACCTAACACATTATCTTTAAGAACAATGGTTTCACACTTATAAAAGCTTATCTTAAGAGGATCTATATATTTATATAGAGAATGATCATGCCTTTTATATTGTTCGTGTTAGTACTTTCAAGCTAAAAAATGCATGGTGATATAGTTCTCAGTATTCGATGTGTATGACATGTCCAGAGCATGAAAATGAATACAGTGTATATAAGAAGTTAAATAACCTTTGTTGCAATATTGAAGTAGAAAATGAGATCCTAAAAATAATCAAAGGCCTAATCCTAGTTATAAAAGTAGAAAAGATAACTTTAAAATTGTACAAACTCTTTAAAGAATTTCTATAGGAAGGAGGCACATCTATTACATCAACATGTTAAAATAAAATAAAATAAAGATTATGAGAATTGTCTTACCAATAAGCAATAAAAGTTATAATTTGACAAATTAAATGTTTGAAACAAGTATGTTCGAACCCTAATCCATCTTGATTTTCACATTTGAAATTTTCATTGCCAAACGCATATACAATCTTCAAAATAAAATACCCAAAATTATAGTACTAGGCTTTGAAAGGCTACATGTCGGGACCCCTTCCCTAGAACGAAGGACGAACCGACTGGCACAATGTCCCAACAAACCCGCCCGCAAGTCGAGCTTGCCAAGACACTGTAACACCCTGCCTTCCGAGCCCCATCTTCTACGTCATCTGACGTTTTAATTTTCTTTGATCAATAATCTTGGGTCGCCTGGGAGACAAGCCCGTGCTACATTTTCTTCTTCTTAGACCCAAATTCATTAGGGTTCCTGTGTATATTAGTCTATGTACAAAATGACATTACAGTAAATAAGATTATTCATTTATTCATTCAAAAATTCTGAGTACAATGATTTATTACAGCGAAAATTAAATTTCAAACTGAAATACATGACTTAGCTTTGGCCTATGTGCCCTACATTGAAATTAATAAAAACTTTCAATAGATAACCCTCCTCGTAAACTGACTAATTCCCTATCATGTGAAAAATAGGGAGGTGAGCTAAAAAGCCTCGTGAATCATTCCATCTATTTAATCCATTATTTCAACCAAATAATGCAAGCATATCAAACACTTTTAGAGATTAATTCGATTCAAACAATATATTATTTCAGCCGTAATTTAGACCGAACGAGAATAAACTCTGTGCTCCAAATTTAGGGAGAAAGATCAATTCTAAAACTCAAAACCATCTCTAGTGAGATCAATCTTGAAACCTATTCTATTTTGATGTCAGTATTAACAGCCAATTCCAATTCTACATGCAACATAGAAAGTTCCCCGTACCGGTACGTGGTTGAAATCTTATTTAATCTTATTTTTGTGTTCAAGAGCATAGTAAATAAATATTTCAACAGTAATTAAACATACCAACAGTATAACATCATAAACCAACAGTATAACATTATAAACCAACAGAAGCACAGGTTTTCGATTTCTGATGTAGAAGATCGTACAAGACGCAACTACAGAGCATACTCTCTCAAATAGGAAAGATGACTTTTGATTTCTGATGTAGAAGATCGTACAAGACGCAACTATAAAGCATAATCTCTTGGTCATGAGCAACATGATAATTAAATGACATAAATGCAAGAACAAGAAATAAAAAAAAAATCAAGCTAACCAAACAAGCAAGCATTATCTAAGTCAAAATAATAAATTAAAAGAAAGGAAAGAAACTCACCTCGAGATCGCTTCCTAAATTTTTTGTAGCACTTCGTTGCTACTACTTCGTGAACTATTTAGAATAGCTCAAGTAAATAAAAATTAGGACTATGTTTGCCAAGAAGGAGGCAAAGAGAGAGAGCAAGAAGAATTTTCAACTCTTGTCTTTGGGATGAATGAAATGGGTAGAGTAGGGGGGTTTATATAGAGCCCTCTTCCAACTAGTGTTTCTATCTTTCCAATGTGGGACTATCATTTCCTATATATGCATACCTTAACATCACACCAAATGAGATATTTTATTCATGAATGCATTTCCTTTACACATATACTTCTCTATGTATATTACTATCATACTAAACTAAATATTATTTTTATAAGTGCATCTAATTAATACTTTATACACATACTTTTCTATATTTATATCATACTAAAAATATTATTTTCTTATTCAAATAGAGAAGTGTATATTTACCCAACATTTCTATATGTCTAATATTAATCAATGGATATCCCTTTGTACTTCTATGCTAACTAATTAATTGCATATCAATGACAAATATATATATATATTTATATATCCGTATATGTGCTAATAAAATGTGTTTTAAACTCAAATTTCGTCACTAAAATTTTAGGTTTTACAACCTACCCTCCTTACAATAAATTTCATCCTCGAAATTTGTACCTATCCACGTCAATGCTGTTTGGTTAGGTATTTTGGGTGAAGAAACCTGGATATTTGTTCTTCATCTCGCTTTTCAACTCCCAAGTTCTTCTTCCAAATCATGATGTTTCCACAGAACTTTAACAAGTAGAATTTCCTTGGTTCTAAGACATTATACCGTATGATCTAATATACTAATTGTTGGTTCATCGTAAGTTGCATTATCTCGAAGTATAACTTCCTCCCAGTGTATGATATGTGATGGGTCTGGTTAGTACTTCCGCAGCATCGATACATAGAATACATTATACACTGAAGACATTCGATTTGGTAGCTCCAACTCATAAGCGCATTCCCCAATTCTGCTAAGTATTTGAAAGGGTCCAATGAATCTTGGTAATAACTTGCCCTTGAATCTGAACATCTTAATTCCCTTTTGACGACTGATTCTTAGAAATACTTGATCTCCTACTTGGAACTCTAGGGGTCTCCTTTTGTTATCAGCATAGCTCTTTTGACGACTTTGAGCTGTAGCCAATCTTTTTCGCATTAGTTTGACTTGGTTGCTCATTTCTTCCACCAAATCTGGACCAATAAGAACATGATCTTCAAGTTCAGCCCAACAAGTTGGTGATCTGCAAGGCCTCCCATAAAGAGCCTCATATGGAGCCATCTTGATACTTGCTTGATAATTATTGTTATAGGCAAACTCTACTAGGTGTAGGTACTTGCTCTAGTTCCCTTTAAAATCCAGAACACAAAATCTCAAAATGTCTTCTTCTAATATTTGGATGACCCTTTCAGATTGCCCATCGGTCGAGGGTGGAATGCAGTGCTCATGGTGAGTCTGCTTCCTAGCACTTTCTGTAAACTCTGTCAGAACTGAGAAGTGAACCTAAAATCTCTATTAGACATGATGGTTGTGGGAACACCATGGAGTCTTACAATTTTCTTGACGTATAATTCTCCAAGTTTCCCAATGGAATCCGTAGATCGAATGGGTAAGAAGTGAGCTACCTTCGTTAAACGATCCACAATCACCCATACAACGTCTTCCCCCTTCTGATTCCTCAGCAGGCCGCTAGTGTAATACCTTGAAAGCTCTATACTCAATGAAATAAGAATTGTCACCCTTTCAGGGAAGTTCGAGTACAGAACGAATCTAGCCTCATTTTAGGGCCAAATTCAGAGAACTCTAAACCCTCATTTAGTGACTCATATGAACCTAAAACGACCTGAAACGAAGTGAGGAGACATG
>JAJIYU010010193.1:0-16373 GCA_030144865.1 Tinospora cordifolia | reverse complement strand
GGCCAGAGGGCCATGTATCATATTTTTGTATATGTATATACAGGACTGTTTTTACCATTTTGAACACTGTTTTATCTTGATTGATAAACTGATGATTTTTAGTTATGGTACGCTATACAGTGTTCGATGATTTAGAAAGATTTGATCCGAAAAGTGCTTCCGCTACTATTATCTTGATTTCTAGTATAAAAATGTGATTTTGAACATCCGGTGAATTTGATTTGAAACTAACTACTTAGTGAAGCATGATTAAAATGATTTAAACCTCGTGTATTGAAGTAGAAAGATAGACTGACGACATCCGTCGCACGCCCGGGGCCTTGGCGGACCACGTGCCGAGCTTGGAGCCGCGCGACGCCGGATGACGGGGCCACAGATTGACAGACACGACGTCTGATCTGAGGGTCGGGGTGTAACAATCTCTCAAGCTCATAAAAATCTTCTTGTGCTAGTAGTATTTCTCCCTTTGAGTCTTGGCATTACTAACTCGGCCATCCAACTGAATCTATTGTAAAATAAGGTTGTCATGTCAAGATGCCTTATCCATTAATGTCAACAAATCTGGTGATATTTATTTCTTTTCATATCTTATTGTCTTGGTAAGAACCAGAGGCTTCCATTCTTCCATGCTAAGACCATTCAAATAACAACCCCTATGCTCATACTTGTTGATTTATGTATGGGGTCCTTGTCCCCTAAAATTTGCTAGTTGTTCATTACTTTATCAACTTTACTAATGCCTTTCTTAAATTCAGACTTTTACCAAGATTGTAATATGATACACCTCAATCATTCATTGATTTCATAAGAGAAAGTGTTCGTGATATAGTTTTCTATACACATTGCTAAAAGCAAAAGAATGATGTCAGCTATGGAAATTTCTTTTGTATTTTCCTTTTTTAACTCCTCCAACTTATATAGTTGTTTGATTTGTACCTTTCCACACCTACTTATATGGTTGCAGTTGAGGAGATGAAAAAGTGAGAGGGAGAGAAAGAAGTTATTGAAATAGTTGCATCAATGGCTTTATCTCTTAGATTTATTGTGTTTTATTGACAATATATTTTGGCAGCTTGTCTTTTATGTATTAATTTCCTCTGCATTAATTGAGCTTACATTGATTATTAGCCTTAGCATCATCTATCACTCAATTCTTCACATTCTTCAATTTGTAATTGAGCTCTTGAAAGTATTAAAATCTCTCTGATTCTATTCAAACTCAAAAGTTCTAGCTCTTTGATTCCATAGGTTCTACACCTCATAGTCAAGTAGCATCAAAGGTTGATGATGAATTCAAATTTTCTATTCAAATTAAGAAGTTTTAGCTCCAAGAACTGCCAAATAGGACACTAGCCTTTGATAAAGAAATTAAAGTTATTTTGGTAAGTGTTTTTATTGACGACTTCTTTTTTCCTTCCTTTCTTATTTATTTAAAATAGTGATCTATTTATTTTAAGAAATATTTGTAAAATTTATATTCCTTAAATTTTCTCGAGTTTATTTTGGTTGGTAGTGATTGAGTGAGACCAAACTCATCTTTCTTTTGCTTTCCTTCTTTTTTATATAGTCCTCAGCTTTTGCAAATAAATAATACATTATACTAATTTTGTTTGCCTAGATTAAAACTTTTTATGTGATTTCGAAAGTCCATTTCAATATTCCTATTTATGTTCTTCTATATTTCCTCATGACTCATAGGTTGTTAAGATTAGTTAATGCCAATCAGTCTTTTTTTTAATAACTATCAAATATTTATAGGTATTGAAATGCACATCAATTAGTCTCTTTTCTTTATTGATAGCATAGAGCAAGAACATTTTTACTCACTATTTTTTTTAGTTTCCAACAATTTAGAACTAGGAGAGTCATGTCATGGGTGGTCTATTTGCTTTAGATTGGAATGATCACCAAAAAATTCTATTGCAAAGGTTGAGTTATATAATCTAGATTTGTTTTCAATATTGGCAATGGTATTCATGTTCACTTTCATGGCTTTATCAACATCCATTTCAGCATCCATGTTCATAAGAACTTTGGCCATCACATTGTGGTTTTTTCTTAATGCAAAATAACTTCGTTATATTTGCCTTTTTTCTAGTTATTCTAGATTATGTTTTAATATGAGATTTTGGATTTGTAGGATGTTGAAATGGGGTGACTGGTACTACAATGGAGACAAAGACCAAAAAAAAAATGATTCAATTGTTCACTCTAAATGTAGATAAACTTGGCTTGAAGAGAAGTGAGCAATTGAAGAAAACGTTCAATTTCATTATAGATAGAAGTTAACTTGTTAAAAAACCTTTAACTTTATTATCTTTTGTAGATATTGTTGATATAAGTTTTATGTTCTTAATATGATTTTGTACAAAAGATACTGTGTAAGTACTTTCTTAATTATTAATGAATGTTTATCTTTTATATTAATTATGAGTTTATAAGCCTAGTACTACGAATTTAAGGGTATAATTTGTACTATAGGGAATGTTTTATAGTAGTACCCAAAAATAAAATATTCTCCCACCATAAGTAAAATTCAATAAAAATTATACCAAAATACTTCTTGTGATAAGTAGATCCCAGATATATGCTTAGTTTTTATCCATTTATCCTTTAGATTCTGAAATAAATACTCGAAGTTTTATAACCTTTGGATAGGTTTTTGGGTATGTTAAACTCAAATAAAACTTTAATTGAAACTCATAGGAACGTAAAAAATGAAAATACGTACCCATCGACACCAAATTCGTGAATTTTGGATATCGAATGGATTTTTGGTGAATGATTGACCAAATGGGTTATTTATGAAAATTAGAAAGAAAAAATAGTAAAAATCTATTTGGATAGCTTCTTTAATTTATTTGATGCTATAAAAATATGGTATTTGAGCAAAAATTAATCTTAAAGGTTATTAAGAATATTTGAGCTCATGCGTAGCTATACGTGAGGTCTAATACATACATGTGATTAAATATGAAAAATAAATACGTTAGGAATTCTTTATAAAAAATAAATTAAATGCGATTTGTGGATATAAATTATTTTTGTGATTGGTTAACTGCGATGCATTGGGACCTAGATTTTAGAGTGAATACCGAAAAAAAAAATTGATTAGACAATAATTTTGGCGAATAATAATCATTTCTGGTATTGTATGAATGGTGATATTATGTCAAAACCCTTGATTTTTATGAAATAAAAATTGATGCAGATAGAAATATACATTATATATGAAATGATGGATTATATATTACTGAATTTTACAGTAAATTTGGAAGTGGCTGATTATCATACCAAGAAGTGAGATACGTGCCTAACAGGTTAAGTTATTGTTATTATGTGAGTGTTTCTTTATCTTGGTTATTTATATAGCATTGTAGATATGAAAATGATTTGAATGTAAGCATGCTACTTGTATTGATATTTGTTGCATTTGATTTAAAATTCATAAATTGTATTTGCACGGCGGCGTGTTTTGGATTTGCAAGAGCAAATCTAAGATATGGTATCATTTCGATGGACTGAGCCATGAGAAATAATACTTCTTATGTGATAATCCATGTGGGACTGAGCCATGAGAAGTATCAGCCTTTCTCTATGTGATAATCCTCGAAATGGTTGTGGAGTGGGTGATAATTCAAGTTACAGTCTACTATTGTCTAGGCCAGACAAGAAGTGGGACTGACTGTACTTCTTAAAGATGTGGATGTGAATGTATTTTATTAAATAAGACATTCAAAATAGCATGATCACTATGTTGAATGCATGTATGTATGGCTTAAATGTGCATGATGAATTTAAATGTTTTATCCAATTTAATTTCCTGCATGATTATTTAAATGCATCTAAATGTCATAGATAAAGATTATTCACTGGGTATGTTGTCACTCACTTATTATCTTTAACATTTCAAGAATAGATAGGAAAGGAAAGAGGCCAACCTAAGAAGAGTAGTCAACTCTTTAGTTACTACTATGTGCGTAGGTTTAATTATTTTGTGAATTGTATTTTTGTATAATTATAATTATGACTATATATATAATATCACCAGAGGGATTTGGATATGTTTATACTAGTTAAGAGTGTGGAACTTTGTAAATTATGAACTATGAGTTATGACTGATGATAGTCTGTGAAACATTTTCTGTTATGGACTTGTGGATTGATAATATTGTTTATCAGGTGTTATTGTTCCTTTGGGATAAGTCAAAATTTTAGGGGAGACTGTCAAAATATTTGTATCGATATTGAGTAGTATTGAGTGTAAGAAGTTGACATAGTATTATATACGTAGGTGTAGCGTATATAGCATTTTGTGCCGATCGTAATCTGCCTTGGGTGCTAGGTTATTTGAACCGCTACCCAAGAACACCACTACAGGCTGATTTGGGATCTGAAATACTACACGCTTAGCATAACGATCAACATAAGCGTGATAAGAAACTAGCCAATCCATGCCTAGAATGGCATCAAACTCCAAATATTCTAATACTCGTAGATCTACCACTGTCTCTAGGTCACCGACATGAATCACACAATTCTCACAGATCATATTGGGGTAAATATGTTCTCCAGCGATAGTACTTAATACCAACCAAGTGGATGCCCTGACTGGTCTAAGTTTCAATCTAGTTACAGAAAGTCCAGATATAAATGATAAGGTAGAGTCAGCATCAATCAAAACATATAAAGTAGAATCTAAAATAGAGACAGTACCTTCTAGCAAAGTCTTGATAACCTCTGGATCAGGTTGAGTAACTACCTGGGCTCTCTCCCTATATCATTGTTGGACCATCAGCCATTGCTAACAGGTGAAAAGGTTGTTTCTATACAACCTGTCTTGTCTGTGTTGGCTAGCCCTTCTGTACTGTTGGTGTCGGTGACCTATATTCGAAGCCGCTGCCTCCCCTACCTTAGCCTTTGCCTCTAGGCTATACTGCCACGTGTGGCTCAAATGTCTTAATAAGGGTGGCGGTAATTGCCATCGTCGTGGTAGATTGGGTCTATGGGGTGCTAGTCTATCTCGAAACAAACTTCCTCTTCTTGTAACCTCTATTCTTCTACCACTGTCTCTTGTTACTGGGAGTTTGTGCCAAAGCCAACATGGTATTGCCTGGCACAATCTGCACCTCTATGGGCTAGTCCTTATTGTTCGCCTCATTTCTCAAAGCTCGACACTTTAGCGACTCAAGACTGGAACCCTATATCGCCCGTCGAATATCATTGTTCAACCCCCAGCAATAGAATCTAGCCCTTCTACTTTATTGGCAACCAGCCATTGAACATAAGATTCTAGATGAATGAATCTATAAGTGTACTCTTGGACTGTCATACTGCTCTGTCACAAGACCAAGAACTCCATCTTCTTGCGCGCTCTAGTAGAAGCAGGAACAAAGGTCTCCAAAAATAACTCTTTAAATCTTGCCCAAGTCTCAACCGGACGCTCAGTAGCTAAAACTGAGGTTTCAAGTCCATAAACTTATTCAATAATCTCTCATGTGGAATTTTCCTCCTTTGTTTCTCTCTATGGTGCCTACGAGGAGCCTTAATCTCCTCTTTAGGCTCATCATCATCATCCCCATCAATTGGCTCAACTATAGGTAGAGCAGGAGATGCAAGAGGTGCTAGTCGCTGCATATTAGCCACGACCCCATCTATCCTCTGATGTAGTGCAACGCTAGAGGATTGGATAAACTCCCCTTGGGCCTGAATAAGATCTTTGAGTCGTCGATACATATTAGGCTCGACAGGTGGTGGTGGTATAGGTCGCAGTACAAGATCTTGAGGAGGAGCAGGATCTTGCGGTACTCGTCGTGGTTTACGGCGTTTAGGTGGCATCTTAGTCTACAGTTGGCATGCAGGCATTTGTCAATGTCAACCTTGCAAAAATACCACCCTTAAAACTTATTTACCATTGCTTACAATATATTTTCGAAAATAAGTTTTGAAAGAAATTTTGGACTCATATATTCCCATTTAATTCCAACTTTCGAAAATTTGTGTGCTTTGATACCAACATTGTCGAGACCCCTTCCAAAACCTCATACGAGTGGCTCGACCAAGACAATAGTCAGACTAGTATACTCCTCAGTCAAACTTGTCGATTATTGTTAAGCTTTACCATCGAACATTTATAGTATTCAAAAAGCAGTGAAAACAAGATAAGCAGAATAATGTAATAATAGCAGAAGCCTTTAACATTAATTACAGTACAAGAGTCCAATTCAACTTTACATTTTTTTTCAAAACTTATACATAATGAAAAAAAAAATCAAAATAGCAAAACAAACAACCTACTAGGGATAGGCTGAAAAAGATCACGCATACTGAACGCCTTTCACTTTATCCACCGGACGGACCTGAAATGTTAAGAGTAGTGAGCTCAATATCCACATGAGCCTAGTGTGTAGCAACAAATATATCTACTTAAGTCTAGTATTTTACATGCAATGCAACAGGCAACATTTCAAGCATTCAAATAAAATGCAACAATGAATAGCACATAAAATCACTCATACAAAAATGTAGTAGCCTAATATGTCATGAAGTATGCCATGATTCAAGGGTCCAGTATCTAAACTCGGCACCCTTCTTTTACTTTAAGGATCCTTTGGTCATACTGCCATTTCGGATGAATGTGACCATCGTCCAAGTTATACTATGATATCAATTGTCGATCGTGGCCCACCGACCAGGTGATACAGTCGCCACCCACGAACCACTAGAGTGTGTCATGCACCACTATAAATATATCCATAGATTGTAACATGGTACCACTCTATCTTAGACTATCACGATCCAATGTCTGTACCTCAGAACCTTGCATCATTAGGCCAGGTTAGCACATCTGAAGATCTATCAATCAATCCTACCTCAAAGCTATCACGATCCAATGCTCGCACCTTAGAACCTCTCATCATTAGGTTAGGTCAGCACATCTGAAGATCCGTCGATCTGCTCAATCTTAGAACTATTAAGATCCAATGTCTACACCTCAAACCTCTCATTCTGAGGCTAGGTCAACACATCTAAAGATCAGTCCTATCTCAATGCAATATGCATGCATGTAGCACCCAATTATGCAACAACTATAAGTAGAATAAAAGATTAAATAAAATACATCAAATTACTACTCATAGACTAGGTCGATTGCCGACATTCTCCCAATCATAGGTCCCATCTCCCAATATCGAGTCAAATACCAAAAGCTCATACAATCAACACTTGTTTTGCTTTTGGTATACACTACGTAACCTCTTCACATATTTGCTGTAATATACAATAAATAGGAAAAGTTAATTATTTCCTATGTTACATATTTTTTCCATGTGAAGTAATTCATAATTCTATACAACATTAATTATAGATAATTTTATATTTATAACATTACATAATCAATTATATAACATTATATGTACCTATAATATTAATCTATACATTTTTTCCTCCAATTGCATAAATGCAAATTTAATATACTTATTGATCTCCAAAAATCCTAATTTTAGTGTCATTAAGTTCAAAATTTCATTCTGGATATCTCAATACCCACCAACTAAGGTTTCAGTGCTAATAGGTATACCTCCTACGTGTCAACTTCTAATTATCATATAAATTCTTAGCGTCCACATTAGTTCAAATAAATTATATATCTATGTTCTACTTGTTGATATGAATACAATAATATATATATATATATATATATATTGTGTATTTTCTCTCCTAGAAAAAATACACCCTAATTTTGGTTCATACTATAAACTAACACATTTCATGAAAATTATACTAGAAAAACTATAATTCATAACTTTCATAACAATCCTGAATTAAAAAGAGGTGAAAATATTTTATCCAAAACGTTGGATCCTTGAGAAAGTGGTAGCTTTTCTTTTCCTCTTTTCTTCTCTTTTTCTTTCTTTTCTCTTCTCTTTTTCTTTCTTTTCTCTTCTCTTTTTTTTTCTCTCTTTCCCCTATGGAAAAATTGAGGGGAGAATGAAATGTGAGCAAGAAAGGAAATGAGGGAAAGAGTTCATATAGAAAATTTTGGGTTGGGTCCCATTGTCAATAAGTCAACATTAGTGACTCTCTTATCTCCCCACATCACCAATATTATCTCCTATATATTTTATTTTACTTTATTTTTGTTTTTCAACCAAGCACCATTATCTTTTTATTTTATATACATATCTATTTATTTATTTATTTATTTTTACATCATTATCATAAACGTATATTATTTCATTATATATATATACACACACATATACATATACACATACATAAATATTTATTATATTTGTATGAAAGGTTTAATTTTATTTATTTCATCATAAAAAAATTCACTATAAAATATTTATTATAATTAATATTACCATCATTAATTATTTATTTTATTTTTCATTTAATACACACATTAATTTATACAATTCTCATAAAATCATGTATTTTCATTTATAATTCATTAATTCATATTTGAAAGTACATGTTGAACCTGTTGACTCAATGTCCAAAAATACGGTTCGTTACATGAGCAGTTTGCAAAATTTCTAAAAATGTTCAAGAAAATCCAAATAAACATTTCATTTGTAGAGGCATTGCAACAAATGCCTAATTATGCAAAGTTTATAGAAGAGATTATGTCTAGAAAGCGCAAACTTGAAGATTTTGAAACATGAAGCTTACAAAAGAATGTAGTGCAATTCTTTAGAAAAAGCTTCCTCAAAAGGTAAAAGATCCAAGGAGGTTAACTATTCCATGCAATATTGGCACAACAACATTTGAAAAAGTTTTTTGTGACTCAGGGGCTACCATTAATCTTATGCCCCTTTCAGTGTGTCGATGGTTGGGAATGTCAGAGATTAAACCAACGACTATCACTCTTTAGCTTTTAGACTGATCTCTCACTTATCCAAGGGGTATTATTGGAGATGTTTTAGTGAAGGTTGACAAATTCATCTTTCCAGTGGATTTTGTTGTTCTCGACATGGAAGAAGACGAGGAGATACCACTGATTTTGGGGCAGCCTTTCTTAGCTACAGGGCCTACTCTCATAGATGTACACAAAGGAGAGCTCACTTTAAGAGTTAATGATGACCAAGTGGTTTTCAACATATACAGGTCAATGAAGCTCCCTAGTAATCTACATGAGTGCAAGAGACTTAATGTGGTAAATGCATGCATAGTTGAAGTGGTGGATGAATTTAGTTCTCAGAACACTATGGTTGGATGTATCTCTCAATCTGTATTCTCTACTCAGCCCATGACTGAAGATGAGAGACAGAATGTTCTTGCATTGGAGGCTTTACAACCTGAGATACATCGCAAAGATACTCCTTTGCCAGACCTTTCACTTGATTTACCTCCCCATTCTATTGATTTGAAGCCATTGCCAAATCATTTGAAATATGCCAATTTGGGTGGAACTCTTACTTTTCTGGTGATTATTTTTTCTTCTTTGACATCTATTCAGAGGAGAAGTTATTATGAGCGCTCTAAGAGCATGAGTCTGCCATTGGGTGGACAATTGATGATATACGTGGCATTAGTCTCACCATATGTATGCGCAAGATTCTTATGGAGGATTTGCATCGACCAACAATTAAGCATCAGTGGCATTTAAACCTGATCATGAAAGAAGTTGTTAAGAAGGAAGTGAAGAAATGGCTCAAGGCAAGAATCATACATGTTATCTTGGACTCACAGTGGGTTAGTCTAATACATGTGATGCCAAAGAAAGGAGGGATAGTTGTTATCACAAATGACAAGGGCGAGACTATTGATTCATGA
Source organism: Tinospora cordifolia (assembly GCA_030144865.1). Taxonomy (NCBI): domain Eukaryota; kingdom Viridiplantae; phylum Streptophyta; class Magnoliopsida; order Ranunculales; family Menispermaceae; genus Tinospora; species Tinospora cordifolia. The sequence goes on along the minus strand of JAJIYU010010193.1, from coordinate 6,590 downwards.
ATGACCATGGGGTGACAAGTGTGCATTGATTATTTGAAGCTGAATAAAGCTACTCGCAAGGACCATTTCCCTCTACCCTTTGTGGATTAGATGTTAGATCGCAGAGCAAGGTATGATTTTTATTATTTCTTGGATGGGTATTCAAGTTACAACCAGTTTGTCATTGCTCCAGAGGATCAAGAAAACCACTTTTACATGCGCCTATGGTACTTATGCATTTCAGTGGATGCCTTTTGGTTTGTGTAATGCACAGAGCACTTTTCAGCAATGCATGATGGGCATTTTTTCTGACATGATTGAAGATATTATGGAAGTTTTATGGATGACTTGTTTGTTTTTGGTGCTACATTCGATGGATGCTAGGTTAATCTAGAGAAGGTTCTCTCCAATAGTGAAGAGCAAAACTTGGTGTTAAACTAGGAGAAATGTCATTTTATGGTTCATGAAGGAATAATATTGGGCCATAAAGTATCAATTGGGCGATTGTAGGTAGATCATGCCGAAATTGAAGTGATTGAGAATTTAAAGGTGCCTTCATCTGTTAGGGAAGTTCATAGCTTCTTGGGGCATACACGATTTTATAGTCGATTTATTGAGAACTTCTCCAACAATGGCATTCTCCAAAAATGTTTGATCTTCATGCCATTGTTGGAGAAGGATGTTGAATATAACTTTAACGGAGATTGCCTTCAAGCATTTACCATGCTTAAGAAAGCATTGATGTCTGCCCCCATTATGTCTACTCCAGTTTGGGGAGAGCTTTTTGAAATCATGTGTGATGCAAGTGACTTTGTAATTGGAGTTGTGTTGGGTCAACGACATGATAAGCTTTTTTGAGCTATATACTATACAAGCAAAGCGCTTGATGATGCACAAAAGAACTATACAACTACTGAAAAAGAGTTGTTAGCAGTTGTATTTGCATGTGACAAATTTCAAGCGTATATATTGTGGGCTCCCATGTCACGGTATTCACAGACCACACTGTTGTTCTTCATCTTGTTGCCAAAAAGGATGCAAAACCCAATCTTATCCGATGGATCTTCTTACTCCAAGAATTTGACTTAGAAATCAAGGACAAAAAGGGATCATGAAATGTGGTAGCTAATCATTTATCTCGTTTTCTTAGGGAATTTGTTGATGATCAAAGGCGCATTGTTGAGTTGTTCCCTAATGAACAACTTTTGAAAATAATGGACCTTTCACTATTGTCATGAAGGTATGGTTATATTTCATCTATGCTAATCTCTCACCGGCCTTAGAAATCAACAGAGTGCCAAACTGATCAAGTGGTTTTAGTATATTGCATTCCAAAAGGCATCTCTATCAATGTGGGAAAAGTGAATGCAAGTTCCATTCGGTATAGTATTGACAAGACAAATGCAAGACTGCCCCACCCCACTATGATTACTTCTATGTGCAAGAGGGTTGGTGTTACATGGGCACTAAGTAAATACTATTTTAGGATGAAGGTTCACATCACTGTCAATATGCTAACCACTAAACCATTTAAGCGACGAAGGCAAGCAAGTAACCCTTTAGCAGCAACATCTAGTTTTGGTGTTTCTAATTGTGATGAGAAATTTTTTGAGGGGATGACATTCTTAGCTGACTTCTTATTGAAAATCCATGTAGAGTTGGCTTAGAAAAAGACTCCTTTGGAGTTAATAGCACGATGGATGGTAGGCGTCAGTGGAGCTCCAACTCATCAAGAAGATGATGATGATGATATCGGTGGTGATGATGATGTTGATCATGTCATAAAAGTTGAACTTTTTGGGGATGATGTCTAATCATCTTGTGTTACATGGGTTGATGTCATGACTTTTTTCTGTTGGTGTTTCTTTTAATTCTATTTCTCATCTTGATAATGACTACATGTTTATGTTTATTGGATTTGTTACTAATTCATGCTTTCTTTCCTTATCTAAATTGCAAGTGTGTGTGCAAGTTTGAGTTCACTTCAATGTTTTACTCCTATATGTTTACATGCATCACAATGGAGTTGTGATCTTGAAGATAAAACACAATTTAAGTTTGGGGTACATTGAGGCCAATCTTTAGGTTCAGGTTGTATTTTTTTAATTCCCTCTGTTACTTTTATGCATAAAAAATTGAATGAAATCCTTAAAACTGTATTCTTGCATACTAATGGGCATGTCACATATTTATTATTGAAATTATGTCATGGCATATAGAAATCATGAGATGTGTAGGCATTTAAAGTTAGGACATGAGCATGTAGAGAATTTTTTTGTAACTTAGGTTAAATCCATGCATACACATGTGATATTTTCACTAAGTGACCTGAGATTGAAAATTCCTCTACTGTCACGAGATGGAGATGAAGACCTAAGGGTACATTCATCTAGTCTGTGTGATTGGTTTGTTCATAGTTTGAGCTTGACGAAGCTCTTTAGTCTTAGGTGAATTAAGAATCTAAAAACTAAGGAAAGTGAGGAGTAGGAATCATGACACAAGTGGATAAAATTTTTCACAAACTTATGAAATGATTGAAGATATTTTGAACACTTCCTACGGACGACTTTAGGAGAAAAATGAAGTAGACCATCATTGTTTGAGTTTTAGCCTAAAGGTTGGTTCTAGCAGTAAAAAAACCCCTTGTAAACAATTTTAAGCTCGAAACTAGCTTCTCTATGATGATCCTAAACAATACATACACACATTACCCTTCATACATGTTTCATTTGAACCTATTTATGTGCACTCATGGTGATGAAACTACCTTGTGTGATGATGTCAAGAAGGAAGAAGTACACTAATTGGTGTACAAGATTTTTGAGTTTAAAAAAAAAAATTGATAATACAATATTATTGATGGAAATGTTGAATACTGAGCTTACTAATTCTATATGGGTGAATAAATGGGCACAAGTTGAGGTGCATGTGAGTACATAAGTTTGGGGGAGCAATGAAAATAAGGTTGCGGCTATGGAATTATAAAATAAAAGAGGAGTATATAGAAGGTGATCAAGCATGTAAGGAATGGAAAACTAAGAGGGTTGTTATCATTACTATGAGTGTACATTTGAGTCCAAATCCAATTCCACATTTAATCAAATTCATACCTAGTGCCATGCCAAGTTACAATCTAAGAAAAACCACCAATTCTAAATATAGCCTAACTTGAGTAGAGGAGAGATATAAGAGAGAGTTGAGAAAGTTTGTGTACTTTGGTATTCAAAGAGGATTTCTATGAGTGGGATGGTGACTATAACTCACCAACACAGTTTAGGAGGATTAAGTTACTAAAACATGGGGTAAGATTGAGGAAGAATAAAGGATGGACAAAAATTCTAGACGAATAGAAAATGGAGGTCACAATGATGAGTGAAAGCTAATTTAACTCTGTATGGTATGGGTTTTGCACTTTAGAGTTTGAGTTATTGTTCGAGAACAAACAATGGGTTAAGTTTGGGGCTATTTTGTTAGTCGCATAGTATACCATGTATATTGTCGGTATATTGCATATGTTTTTGTATGAGTTTAGCAGTAGAAATAGCACATTTGATTATAAATAGGTGCATAAGCATTTATTTAAGCATTACATGATTATCTATTCATTTTATGATTTTTCAATATCTTTTTTACACATCCTTTCATGTGATAAAATGCCCAAGAGAGATTTTCAATTGCTTACGCAAGTTCAGTTCAAATATATTGAATTCTAAATTTGTGTATAAGAGGTTAAAAGTTGGAGGAATCAAAAATGCAAATTTACCATTGCGTACCGCAGTAGAGGAAAACATCACTCTAATAACTAAAATGAAGAAATGAAGAAAACAATGTAGACACACTACCATGGTACTGTACCGCAGTAACCACAAGGAGACAATGAAAGAAGACACTACAGGCATCCATTAGCACAGTAATCAGAATGAGGACATGAAAGAAACAAGGCAGATATTCACTACCATGGTGCTATACTGCAGAAACTAGAGGAAGAAAATAATTCATGCAAGCATTACCAGGTAGTGCAATTTTTTACCAGCTGCGTGATTTTATAGAATTTTTAGGTGGCCAAGACTACCGTGATTCACTATCGCAGTAGTGTGATTAAAATAAGTTTTAGGGGTTTTGAACTTGTGATGTTGTGTGAAGAAAGGGCGTGGATATAAGTAGATGAGAGAGAAGAACTAAAGGGGACTAGAAATTGACATAGAGCAGAGAAGGAATAGAAAAAGGTACAAAGAGAAGACAAATAAATCATATCACATTTATGGTTTCTTATAGATCAATTTCAATGTTCTATATCCTAAACTCTATGTTTGGCTAAAAGCTTTATTCTAGGATGTAAATCAAGTATATGAACCTTTACTTTTGAATTTAATTGATTTATTTCTAAGTTTTGTTTTATATTTTGTGTGATTATTGCTTCTTGTCTATCGACCATAAATAGGAAGATTTTAGATTGTTAGATAAACTTGGGAGAGGGATCTGGTGATTAGATAATCAAAACATAAACCTAGAAAGTTGAATTGAATCAGGAGATCTTAGATCTTATAGGAGGTTGCTTATGAAAACTAAGTTTACAACACTGGTGTATTCTACAATACACTCAGGAGAGGGTATAGAGGAATATATTAATAGATATTAAATTACACATGGGAGAGGGTTTTAATAATAAGTGTTATAACCTACGAAAACATGGAATAGATGATTGAAGGAGAAATTAAAGGGGATAACATGCGATTTACTATCCTAGATATTCAAATCATATTGATTTCAATCCAATTTTACTTAAATTTATCTCTTGTTAAGTTCAATTTATTCCAATTAAATTGTGTGACCTTAATAAAATTAAAATAATAAGTATATTGGGATTTAAGATTATTGAATTACAACTATCCCTAGGGCACGATCTTCAGTTTAACACCATCATAGTACTATTGTGATACTGTATACTTGCAGTTATCTCAACAAGTTTTTGGTGTTGTAACAAGAAGTCATTTTTCTAAACAAGATTGTTACCACAGTTCACTACCACAGTAACTAGATGGTTCATAATTTGGCAAGCTCAATATCATGGTACATTATCGTACTAACCAACACCCTATCTGCAAAAAATTCAGAATTACCATGGTACACTACCGAGGTAACCAGATTGGTTCTTTTGTACATTATTACAATACTATATTGTAGTAATGTCGCACAAGTTCAAAACAAAAGGTTTGAGAGTCACCACTACCACGATAGTCCAAGCATTACCACAGTAATGGCACTTTATATGAACAATCCATATGCATTTTTAATCATTCATGTGTTTTTCTTTTTGAAATCTTCGAGTCATCTATTTTTCCCCACGTCCCTTTAAGCATAGTTTGCATTTTTCTTCAACTTTGCACAAATTAGTGAGTATATTTACATAGTTTCTTGTATTTTCTTGCGTTTTCTTGTAAATATCTCTTTCCATTTTCCATCTTAGTTTCAAGTTCTAAGTTTTTTGCACACATAGAATTGGATTTTTATGTAATTATGATGTTCATGCCGAAATCCTCTTATGTTGGACTCTCTTTGTGTTTTGCAAATATCCATTATATAGGGGAAATGTTCCCCAGTTTTGTAACACCCTAACCCCCACATTCTTTTTGTATTGGACATAATCACCATTCTTTGACAGTGGACTTAACCATTTGGCGGGTTGGGTCCATGTTACTTTACAAGTGACACACACTTGACTTTCTATTTTTCATTACCTCATGCCTTAGAGTAAATTCAAAAATACAAATTTTTACTTAATAAAATCAAGGCAATTAAAGATAAAGAAAAATTCAACTCTTTTATTCATAAAAAGGAAAATATATAACTTTCTAATGTAAAAATAAACTATTACATTGTTGATCAAAAAAAATTCATAACCTCTAAAATAAAAATTAAATGTCAGCGGAAGTTTTAATCAAAATTGGGCAACATGCCCTTACATTAAAAAGAAACTTAAAAAAAATTAGAAACTTGCTAAAATAAAAACTATTCAAATTCCATGGTCTTCATAATTTAATCTCCTGAAACTAAAAAAAAAAAAAAAAAAAAAAGGAGGAAGGGGTGAGCACAAAGCTTAGTAGATCTTTTTCAAACAACCATTTTTCAAATTCAAACCAATAACACATTCATATTTCAAACACTTGCATACATTAGGCGTTTCAAGCAATCATTCGTTTAAAGTTGAGACTTTAGACCAAAAGGATTTTTAAGCCCTTGATGTTCTTAACAAAGTACCTCCTTAGAGTGAAATATAGCTTTTCTTAGCCAATTTCATTGGATTTTTGGACTTGAAGGGAACTTACCCACCAACCAAGTACTTTGGTCTTAAAACCATATGAACTAATCATATGAAAAGAACATCCATAGCAACCCACATGTTTGCTATGATGGTACGTGGTTATTTTCACCATCTTCTTTTGTTAAATCTTGAATCATCAATTAAACATCAGAATAAGAAACTAAGATCAATAAAATTCAGAATATGAACAATCTGAAAATCAAATCACGAAACAACCATAATCATACATCATTCCTTGAAATAAAGCCTAAGCATGATACTAAACATGGCATGAATATTATGAATGCAT
>JAJIYU010010192.1:0-16331 GCA_030144865.1 Tinospora cordifolia | reverse complement strand
TATTCCCGTTCGGTCTAAATTACGACTGAATTAATATATTGGTTGAATCGAATTAATCTCTGAAAGTGTTTGATCTGTTTGTATTGTCTGGTTGGAATAATGGATTAAATAGATGAAATGATTTATTGGGCTTTTTAGCTCACCCCCTTATTTTTCACAACAGGAAATTAATCAGCTTGCGATGAGATTTATCCACTGAAAGTTTTTATTTATTTCAATGTAGGGCACATCGGCCTAAGTGAAATCATGTATTTCCAGTTTTAAATTTATTTTTTCGTTGTAATGGTTTATTGTACTCGGAATTTGTCGAATGAATAAATGAAGAATTTTATTTATCATGATGTCATTTTGTACATAGACTAATGTACACATGAATCCTATTGTGTTTGGGGTCTAAGAAGAAGAAAATGTATCACGGGCCCGTCTCCCGGGCATCCCAAGATTTTGATTAAAGAGAATTGAACCATCAGATGATGTGAAAGATGAGACTTGAGAGGCGGGGTGTTACAACATCTTTTTTTTTGTATTATTATTAAAGTAACGTAGTGTATAGCTATTTCTTCGTTTTTCTTTTTCCTAAAATAACATTAATATTCAAAACTTTTATCCACACCTACTTCATTGCTTTCCTTCTCAATTTTTTTATTTATTTTTATTTTATTATGACTTGTTTGGTGCACATGATAAAATAAGATAAATTGTATAAGATAAAATAAGAATAAGATTAAAAATAAAGTAAGTCAGTATTTGGTATACAAAATAAGATTGTTAAAAAATAAATAATAAGAATAAAATAAAAAATACAAAAAATAAAGCTTTCATTTTGTAATAATATCATGATAAGTAAAAAATAATCAAAAAAATAAAAATAACTTTAGATAAAATAATTTCATCATTTTAGATGACATTATTTTATCCTACAATAAAAAAATAAAAAGTGAGTCAAACTTAAAATTTATCTCATCCCTTTGTTATCAAACATGAGAATAAGATTAATTTTATTCCTATTCTATCTCATCCTGCCTCCCAAACAGTGGCAATAGAAGCTTTCTTTTTATTTTTTTATTTATAGCTCACCATCATATTTAAGGAAAGGTTTCTTTTTTTACTTTACCATCGAAAAAGATTGAAAAAAGTTGGACGCAGAATGATTAAATAAAAAATGTTATAAAGTAAAAGAAAAACTACTAGAAGATCAAGGAACTACTAGAAGACAAACTTGAGAAAATAAAAAATAGAGAGAGTTTTTCATTATCTTGATAATAGGTTGAATTTCAACCTTGGTACAAACTGTATAATGTAAACACCCCTTTATATAGATTTTAGAAACGAGAGGTTACATTAATCATAATTACAATATTTAAATAATTCATTAATTTGGACATAAGGGTTACAAAATCTTAAATATTAAGAGGTTACAAAATACTAAATAGTGGAGGTTATAAAGACATTCAAGATAATTATTTATAACACTCCCCCCGTTTGAATGCCTTTTATATGAGAATATACCTCATTAAAACCTTACTAGATAAAAGCCAGTGGGGAAAAAAATCTAGAAGGAAAAATAGTACATATTCTTTTGGAGTCTTATACTATTGTTAGGCCTGCCTCATTAAAAGCCTTGCAAGGAAAACCCAGTGGGATAAAACCTTAGCTAAGGAAAAAAGAGTACAGTGCACTAGTCAATAACTCCTTTTTATTTTCCCCCTCATGATGATATGTGTAAACTTTTTTTTTGTTGTCTTAATTGAAATATCTTGAGTTAGCACATCCAAATCTTGTGATTGGCAGAACTTTTACGAACAAGTCTTCAAGATTTTCACTCAATCTTATTTGTTGAATATCAATTCTATCATTCTTCTAAAGCTCATGTGTAAAGAAGAATTGTAGTGAATTACATTTGGTTCTATCATTTTCGATAAATCCTTCTCGTAACCATGCAATACATGTTGCATTCATATGATGTTACCAAACAAGCTTTAATAATCGACAGTATCCTTGAATATGTTGGATCATAGATCTTAGTTATATACATCGTGACTTGTTTCATAGATTGTGAGAATGATTTGTTACTAGGGGTGTTCATCAACCCGACCAACCCGCCCAACCCAAACCTTTTGGGTTGGTTTGGGTTGGGTTGCATTAGTTATTTGGGTTGGGTTGGGTTTCAAAATGTTTAACCCGAAGAGTTTGGGTTGGGTTGCGGGTTGAATACTTAAAAACCCGAACCAAACCGACCCAACTCAATCTTATTTATTCTTCTTTTTTAATTATAAATAATTTTAAAAATAAATGAAATAAGTTTTTGAAATATTTTTATTATATATAAATGATAAACTTATAAGTAACTATTTAAATTGATATGATTATTTATATTATATCAAATCTTCTTTCTATATAAATGTCATATATTATTTTTAAAAACTAATAATAATTATTTTTCTTTCTACAAAATCATCTATTTCATAGTAAAAGAATTTTAATTTGAAAGATGACATCATTAAGTTTTACTAATGTTAAATTTATGTAAATCAAAGTAATAAGAAGATTTCAAAAATAATATTATTTTTGTATGTATAATGAGTTAATTGTAAAATATAATTAAAAATAAATATACAAAAAAATTTTAATTTAATAGTTCTTTTGTAACGAAAACATCAAAATATAATAAAAAATATTAAATTAGAGTCAACCCGATAAACCGACCCAACCCAAACCGAACCCGAACTGTTTGGGTTGGGTTGCGGGTTTACCCCAAACCCGACCCAATCCAACCCACGAACACCCCTATTTATTACCATTTGAAAAATCTGTTTTACAGATCATTATGACATTGCAATATCAACATAAGTAAAAATAGATCATCTTTGTGACCTTATTTTATGAGGATCTGATAAAAACTCATATCTACATTTGAGATAACTTTGGTGTTGTTTTGCTTTTCTTGAAAATATAGAATCATATCGATTGAACTCAAAGATAGCGTAATATGTGTTTGATGTCATTCTAATATCTTTAAGCTGATGAGAACTAGATCTTGCAAGTAACTTGGTAGATAAAACAAGATTTTGCAAATAACTTGTATAATTTGTTAAAAACATAAGTACATCAGTAGTAATAAGATTTGATACTTTAGGACCAATAATTTTTTCTATCACAAAGATGAAGCAATTGTTGTCAACTTCAAATAATCTAATTACCATTTGAGAACTTAGTAATATTTTGTCCACAAAAAACTTTATGAATAAAATTAGTGATAGACAATAACTCAACTTGGAAAATTCTCAATCTACAGGTTGAGATAGAATTTTGTTTTTCCAAGATCTTTCATATCAAATTATTTCAAATTTGATATTTTTTCTATTTCTTCACTAGTTCCTACATGGTGACATCATTTAAGTAGTAAATAATAAGGACATGCATAATAAACACAAATTAATAAATGCAGTTATAGTAGGAACATATTAATATGATTACTAATAGCAATCAACAAGATTCTAAAAGATGCACACAAATAGTTAAGTAATATATATGATAATGTTAAATATTCTAAAATTTATATTTCGAAACATTTATTTCAAGCATACATTTTAAATCCTTAAGGGATTTTAATCATTCTAATATTCTAATCCTTCTGAGATTTTTTATATATATTATCATCTATAGATCAAATTTTTTTGAAAATTTTCATAGGATATTCATTTGCATCCAACACATCATACACTATCAAGTGTAAAAATATTTTTTATTCGTCAATGAATTTAAATTGCTTATTTTTAATGTCAACATTATTCCACAATCTATAGTGTGGGATTCCTATTTTATAGAATATCAATGGACATTTTGAAATATTGTAAATATCATGAGCAATATTCATTTTCATTCAATATTTCACACATATATTGAATTTATCGTATTTTTCACATACGATGCATACTATGTCATTTTATTAGACATTTATATCAAATCTATTCTGTTTAAAAAATGTCTAATTTTTCAATATATATCTCTTCAGAAGATATTTATGCCTCAGAATATTCACGTCCTCGATTTATTTCATTCAATGAAATATTTAATTCTCAATTCATGGGACATATAAGTAGAATATTATTTTATTTCTCTTTAGGAATATTTTGCATATGTGTCTTTTAACTTGACCGGTCAATCACACTTTAGGTGTGTCAAATTTTCATAAATAACTTGTGCATAAGTTAACTGAGTATATATTTGCACATGATTGATCTTATGAACTACCAATTGGTTTTTAACTTCTCATTTGAGATTCATGTTCACATAGTTGATTGATCTTGTGAACTATCAATTGGTTTTTAACTTCTCCTTTGAAATTCATATTTACATAGCCTCATATCACACTTACAATTTTATATGTCATTATTTCAAAATTGGGTTTTTTTCCCCTAATGACAAGAAAATTATTTCACTGAATCGTGATATGATAGAAGTATCATATTGAGTTTTTGAAAAAAATTTGGCCAATCATGTCAAAATATAAATATATTTTGTGTCAAAGAACTTTTTGCTCTCAATCACAATATATTTCAATCGACCTCATATGTCAGTATAATAAACCAAGAGGAAAACCAATCGTTTTTCAAGAACATTTATCTACTAATCTTTAAGTTGCTCTTCAAGAGCAGTTATTTGTCAATATACTATTGTTATTCGAGAGCAATTTTAGCAAAATATAAGTCATTACTTTGTCACTACAAATATGCCGCATTCGTAAATATAGTAGTTACTCATCAGGAGCCATCAATAATTCTCTAAATTTTAACATATTTTTTTGAAGGCATTGATCAATCATATGGTGATACTACAAGTATTCAACCAATATCAATTTATTTGATACATAATGTGAACACTTTATAATATATAATTTCATGTGTTATAATAAGAACATTATTCCACTTTAAAAAAATAGTAACGATTATAACCATATTATCAATAACTATAACCATATTTATAGTTCATAAAATAATTTCATTTATGACATATGCATATAAAATATATCAAAGTGTGATTTTTCATCATTATTTTTTTTATCATATCAATATTTGAATGCTTCTTCAGGAGCATATTCAACATCAAATAATATTTTTCTTTAATATTATTTTATGACATTTTAATATTTAAATATTACGTGATTCATTGTATGATCAAAATAAACTTCAAATTTAATTGATAAGGTAATATAACAATTTTATGTGCAGATTTAACTGTAATGAATCTTTTAATAATGTTTGTCATGAAATATTTATAAAATTGATTTGAAGCAATAGATAAATGTTGAATAAAAATATTAAATAATAAAATAAAATGTATGTGTTTAAAGATAATACGAATTTGTAATTATTTTTTTTTTCACTTAAAAAAATGGTAAAATAAAAATTTTTCAGATGTTTTATTACTATTAGACAATTTTTTAATTAACTTCTGGCTAATTTAGAAATCTATAATTATTTATGTAGGTTCATAGACAAAACTCAATCTAGTTATAGATAGAGCATTATAATTTTGACATTTCAAAATATTTCAATAACTTTTAGCTAGTTATAATAATTTTATAATTTTATTTTCAATGGCTTTGTACAAAACCCTTTTTAATAGCCAATAACCGAAACTTTATTTCTCAATAATTTTAAGTTATAAAGTATTTCATTATATAGCTTTAAGCTATGATTTTTTTTAAAGTTTTCTTATTTCAATATACCAAATTAAGTATCATAATTATTTTGTATCTAATTGGTATTGCAATTTCAAGTGCAATCAACCATACAATCATAATATTGTTTGTATTTAAACAAATAAAAAATAATAAGATTTTGACTAAATCTTTCTTCCTTTTTTTCCCTGTATAGCTTCAAGCTATATATATTTCAATCATAAAGTTTTATTTTATTTATATAAATCAAAATTTGTTGAAAAGAAAATTCAGTCAATATACATGATTGAAATAATTTTAAATATTTTAAGATTCTTAGAGCTAAAAGCCTTCGACGCCTTGGTCTTTGATTCATATATATATATTCAAATTTCAATCATATACATAGTTTTTTCATGTAGCTTGAAATATAAACAAAATATTATATCAAGCTAAATAGACTTAATAAAAATAAATAATAAAAATTACAATTTTAATTTAGATAAAAATATCATCTTAGAGTTATTTTTTTAATTTAAAAATATAATCTCATTTGGTTTACAATCTCTTTATGCCTTATATCGTGATATTAATTATTTGAAAACAATGATCACTATGGTATGAGAAATATTCTCAGAGAAATTATTCTTATTTCAATCACTATAATATTCTTTTTAATATTATAACAATTATATTTACGTTCATATCAATAATTATTAACAAATCAACATTAACTTGGACGAATTTTTTTTTATCAAAATAAATTTTATTTTGCTTATACATCAAAATTTGCAATTTAATACTTATATTCCTAAGGATCAACCTTTTTTTATAATATTAATGAGATAGAAGTATATTTACCATATTTTATAATATTAAATATTTATACTTTAATATCCATATATTATTTACAAATGAACACATATATGTAATTGTAATAAAATTATAATAAGAAATAATATATGAATTTTATTTTTAAATGCTCATATCTTGATTTTTCTTTTTAAAATGTACTATTTGTATGAGTTGGTAGGACAACCTCCAGAAAAGAGTGGTGAGACAGAGTTTTCTTAAATAATTGGCCTCCTAGAACAGGATAACCCATCTCCTTTTCAATGTTTAACTTTACTCAGGACAAGACTTATCTACTATCAACTCAAACTTGTAGTACTGTTTGTATTATAAAAATCAAGAATAAAACAAAAATAATTGATTATATATCAAATCAATATTTATTTATCACATTTTGACTTTTGATTTCTGATATAGAAGATCGTACAAGACGCAACTAAAGAAAATATTTTCTTAGACAATGATATTATATATAATCTATACTAAATCATACATATAAACAAAATATATGCATAATTCAAATAATAATATAAAAATCAATCTCACAAATTAAAAACATATATTTAAACTTTCACCTTCGAAGATCTTGTTTCTTTGATTTTTAAGATATTTTCATCAAGAGCGTGATCGTGCTGATAACATGTTATAAAATAAAAGAAAAACTACTAAAAGATTAAATAACTATTAGAAGACAAACTTGAGAAAATAGAAAGTAGAGAGAGTTTTTCATTCTCTTGATAATAAGTTGAATTTCAACCTTGGTACAAACTTTACAATGTAAACACTCCTTTATATAGATTTTAGAAATAGAGAATTATATCAATTATAATTATAATATTTAAATAATTTATTAATTTAAACATAAAAATTACAAAATTTTAAATATTAAAAAGTTACGATATACTAAATAGTAAAAGTTATAAAGACATTCAAGATAATTATTTATAACAAAAAATAGGATTTAAAACAAATCAATTCCGTTTTACTCGTTTCTTTTGATGTTGTTAACAATAAATATTTCATTATTTTCGTTAACCTAAATTACAAAATAGCCCCTGCATCATTATTCTGTGTCAACTAATACGTCCAGAAAAAAAAAAAAAAACCTAATACGTTCAGATGTCATCATCACCGCCCAATCCATTTTCGAATCCAAGGGCCGATGCAAACTCATCACTCCTTGGACAACTGCCCCACCTTCTCGCCCCTCCGCTGCCCCAGCTCTCCTCTGCGACTCCGTAGAAAAACCTAAATCTCCTAAACCTCACAGTTTTCCCATTTCACCTCAAAGCCATCCAAACTCTGAAGCAAAGAAATTCCTGATCTGTGGAATCGTTGTCTGGTTGCTGGAGAAAACCTTTTCAGTTGTGTTTTTGGTCTGTTTTTTTCTTCTGAAGTTTCGGTTTCAGACGATATATTCGGCTCTCTTCACTGCCGTTGATCGTACTCATGCGGTTAGTTCTTTTGCTCATACTACCTCTTTTAAATGTGATTTGGTCTCTTGAAGAGCGTAGAACATCTCGTGTTGTTAAAAGGCGATTGAATTTAAAGATCTGAAGATGAATATTTGAACTTTTGTGTTAAAATGTATGAACATATAAGATTATTTGGCATTAATACCCAGAAACTGGTTCGCATTTTGATGGTTTTCAATCGCATATATCTGATCATTTTCTAGTGTTTCTCTATTATTGTAACTGTTAGATGTGTCATTAATAACCACATTTAACCACATACACTTGATTATCTCATAATCCCAATAACCTGATCGCTCTTGTTAATGCTGGTACATAAAGAAGAGGAGCTGTTAAGATTTGACCTGCACCCAGAACAGTCCCGCTCAAAATAACTATTTTGTAGATGAAAAGGAGAGAACATCTTGCCCATTTGCTTAAAGCAAGCAAGAATCAAAGATCAACAGCTCAATTACACTCTCAGGTTCTCAAGAATGGGTTTGCGCAAGATAGCTTCTTAGTGACAAAGCTAGTATCCAAATATTCCTCTGTTGACAATGCGCGTAAACTGTTTGATGAAATGGATCAGAGAACTGTTTATCTGTGGAATGCAGTGCTAAGAAGCCATTGCAGAGAGAAGCAATGGGATGAAACGTTACACATATTCCATGATATGGTTTCTGTTTCTTCTAGGACACAAGAGGAACCACCTGATAACTTCACCGCTTCCATTTCTCTCAAGGCTTGTGCTGAGCTATCTAAACTGAAAACTGGGAAGGAGATACATGGATTTGTCGAGAAGAATGATAAAATGAGATTGGATATGTTTGTGGGTGCAGCTTTAATTGAGTTGTATGCCAAGTGTGGAGAAGTGGGTGATGCTTTGCAGGTTTTTAAAGGGTTTTCTCAACCTGATGTTGTTCTTTGGACTTCTATGGTTACTGGGTATCAAAAGAACGGTAATCTGGTAGAAGCATTGGATTTCTTCTCTGAAATGGTGAGGAATGGTAGTGTTAGTCCTGATCCTGTGACGCTAGTTAGTGTGGTTGCTGCATGTGTCCAGTTGGAGATTCTTGATTATGGGAAATCTGTTCATGGTTTTACAATTAGGAAGGGTTTTGATTCAGATATTTCTTTGGTTAACTCCTTGTTGAATCTTTACACGAAGACAGGTTCTTTGAATAACACACAGAACTTGTTTGAGACAATGCTTGTGAAGGACATGATTTCTTGGAGCTCGATGATTTCTTGTTATGTGAAGAATGATAAAATTATTGAAGCATTGAAATTGTTTGATGAAATGGCTGAGAATGGATTGGAGCCCAATTCTGTGATAGTGATCAGTGCTTTACAAGCATGTGGTCTGGCTAGAAACATTCATAAAGGTAGGAGGATCCATGAACTAGCCAGGCAAAAAAAATTCGAACTTGAAGTTTCGGTTTCTACTGCTCTAATAGATATGTACATGAAATGTTTGTGCATTGAGGAAGCAATTGATCTCTTTGAAAAAATACCAAAGAGGGATGTAGTGTCATGGGCTGCTGTCATAAATGGTTATGCTCTAAATGGGTTAGCAATCAAATCACTTGGAGTTTTTCATAATATGTTATTGAGTGGCACAAGGCCAGATGCTGTTACGATGGTGAAAGTTCTCAACTCTTGTTCTGAACTTGGGAATCTCCAGCAAGCGCTCTGCCTTCACGGGTATTTAGTTATTGGTGGTTTTGATGGAAACGTTTTTGTTGTAGCTGCTCTCATAGACTTGTATTCTAAGTGTGGTAGCCTAGATAACTCAATCAGAGTGTTTCAAGGGATGAACAAAAAGGATGTTTTTGTTTGGAGTTCGATGATTGCGAGTTATGGAATTCATGGGCTTTGTGAGGAATCAATTCGGACATTTGATGAAATGATCAAAACTTCACCAATTATACCTAACCATGTCACATTCCTCTCGCTCTTGTCTTCATGTAGTCATGCCGGAAAGGTAGAAGAGGGCATTAATATTTTCAACAAGATGATGCAGGATTATCATATTGAGCCCAACACGGAACATTACAGTATCATGGTTGATCTACTTGGTCGCACAGGAAAACTGCAAGAAGCCATGGAATTTATCAAACAAATGCCTATTTCACCTGGGCCTCATGTTTGGGGAGCCTTGCTTGGTGCTTGCAGGATCCACCAGAATGTTGAGATGGGGGAGGAAGTTGCTGAGAAGCTGTTGAAACTCGATCCTGATCATGCTGGTTACTACATGTTATTGTCTAACATCTATGTTGAAGATGAGAAATGGGATGATGCAACTAAAATTAGAAGTCTAATGAAAGTGAAAAGATTAAAGAGAATGGCTGGTATGAGTGAATACATTTGTCATGGATGATAGTGACGGTGAAAATGGAAAAGATGGTTATGATTAATTGTCTTTACACCGATTTATTGTTAACTGAGGCCGAGGTCTTATAATAGGAACTTAGGTAGCATTTTTACAAACCTAGCCCTCTATGATCCAATGGGTCCTACTACATACTTGTACATATGCCCCTTAGCTAACGAAAACAAAGTTGAGCATGATCAAATACTTCAGTGATGCAAGGAATGGGTCTTACATATATCCCTTGGTTGAAGAAACAAAGTTGAGCATGATCAAATTCCTAGACATGAAGAAATTTAGCTGCCAATTGAGATATGATCCTTTGGGTTCTTTTTCTTCGGGCGCAACTTTCATTGAGACTATTGTGCTGGAAAATATAAAAGTGGACTACTAAATAGAGAGGCCTACGAGAAGGCACCGACAAAATGGATTTGACGGTATGTTGTTAAAATGGCATGGACTAATAATATTCTACATTTTTTTTATTTTATTCTTTATACCATGGTGGTCTCTAGGCTTAAGCCCGACTAATCCATCACGTGGGTGCAAATGCTTGGCCCAAGGTGAGGACCTAGGAGAAATTAGGAGACTCAATTGGCAGATGAGTGACTCGAATCTGAGACGTAGGTCTTAGCATTGATTTGTTAATCGCGATACCCAAGGCAACCACCACACCAATGCCCTTGGGGGCAATTTTCAACAGTATATGGGCAAAAATTCATCACATGCAATATAATTTTAGATTTAACCCTAATGATTATCAGAACCTCTTTATGAGCAATTTTGACACATGAGCTTAGAGGTAATTAAATTGTGAATGATAATGGTATCAGATAAGATATTTTCATTACATTTTTAAAAATTTTTCAAGACTAAAATAGAATATCATAACTACAATTAACTTTATAATTCATCTTAGTGTCCTGTATGGTCCATGAAAGTACATTTCTTTCTTGTTTGGCTTGCCTAGATAGGCTTGCTAACTTTTGGCAAGATAACTATAACAGAGATGCACCATCTTTGTCATTATACCAAAATTTTGATCATTCAAGTTTCACCAAGTAAAAGGCCTGCACTTGAATTTATGTGCTAGCCAAATAGAAGTGATATTCATTTAAAGGAAAAAAAGCTTAAGACATGGGATAGTGAAAGTTCATGCCATTTTGTATTGCTCATATTTAGTGATATCGACCTTGCAACTTTTGTTTTATTCTTCTTCTTCTTCTTCTTCTCTCTCTCTCTCTCTCTCTCTTTGATGAAATTTGATTTTACCTTTTTGCAGTTTTGTTTTCAAGATAATTTCATCTTTCTTGAATTTTTCTACTTTGCTCTATTATCTTGAATGCAAGCTTTCAGGTTTTCATTTGCGCCCTTGTTGTGTCAGTGTGAGCAGTTTAACTCTTTAGGGATGTCTTGCAAACAAAAACTGTCTACATCGAGAAGCAAAAATTTCTTTTTGTAAGGGATTATTTAGCTCATCTCACATAAATTAAAAGAACTTAGATTGTTAGATCTGATTTTCTCTTGGACTTTCCTTTTTATTCTTTTTTTCTTTTTTTTTTTTTTGTTTAATAGTCATTCCTGCCTAGAGATATGAAATACTATGAGGATACTATTTGAATCTAACTTTTATTTCTTTGAACCCCAGTATCATATTTTCTTAATGCTTTGTTTTTTTTAAATATAAATTCACATGGAGGTTTGAACTGCAACCCATTATGTTAAATGATAGGAGCAATCATTTCCTATACACTTATTAGACAAAATATCTGACTGAGTTTTCTTTGCACATTCTTGCTCAAACAACATTAATGATGGCGTCAAGATGGATGATGTGGTAAAATAATGACATTAATAAATAGAAACAAACAGTGTATGAGAAATAGAAGGAGCTCTAATTATATCCATAGTGTTCATGTTCTTCATCATTGAAATCTTTTTGGAATGTGCTTTGCGTGATGAAGTTTAGCTGATTCTATTGTATTGGGTTTTGCTTGCTGTTACTGTGACTCCCTTCATCTACTTCTTGTTTGAGACTGAAGAATTCCTAATGGAACAGATGACAATGTTTTGGCCCAGCCATTGATATTGGAAGAAATTTATCCAAGCATTTTGGTGAGGGTGATACCTCCCGTGAAAGCAACGGTGAAGTAACATTGATAGCCCAATTTCATGATATTGATCAGTTCTAAAGTTTTTGCAAGGACGTTTCCCTTTGCTTGGAAGATGGACAATAGTGAAGTTTAGGTCTGCAAGGCTTAGAAATTCTCATTTTCTGTGGAATAGAGGTGAAATATAGAGGAAAACTCAAAAAAATTCGTAATTCGGTGGTGAGCTGATGGATAGTTCTGATGTGTTCAGTTCTTTGACAGCCCCACTCATGCATGATTTTCTTGAGCGAATGAGACAGCCTTCCGCGGCTGATCTTGTGAAATCTATCAAGAGTTTCATTGTTTCATTTTCAAATAATGCTCCTGATCCAGAAAAGGATAGTGCTTCCATACAGGAGTTCTTTATAAAAATGGAACAGGCTTTTAGGGCTCATTCACTTTGGGATGGTTGCTCAGAGGAAGAGCTGGAAAGTGCTGGTGAAGGACTAGAGAAGTATGTAATGACAAAATTATTTACCCGTGTATTTGCATCACTTCCTGAAGATGTAAAATGTGATGAACAGCTTTCTGAAAAGATGGCCTTGATACAACAGTTCATTCGTCCTGAGAACTTGGACATCAAGCCAACTTTCCAAAATGAGACATCATGGCTACTTGCACAAAAAGAGCTACAAAAGATCAACATGTTTAAGGCTCCTAGAGACAAACTCAGTTGTATACTAAACTGTTGCAAAGTCATCAATAACTTATTGCTCAATGCTTCTATTGCTTCCGAAGAGAATCCTCCTGGAGCTGATGAATTCCTTCCTGTACTCATTTATGTTACCTTGAAGGCAAACCCACCACAGTTGCATTCAAACTTGTTGTACATACAACGTTATAGGCGTCAATCACGATTGGTCTCTGAAGCAGCTTATTTCTTCACAAACATGCTTTCTGCAACATCCTTTATCTCGAACATTGATGCCAATTCCCTTTCAATGGATGAAGCTGAGTATGAAAAGAACATGGAATCTGCTAAAGCAATTCAATCAGGCCTAATGAACAATGTAGAGAAAAATCTTCCCAATCAAACCAAGGATACAAGAACAGAAGCCGTTCAGTCCAAACTCTGGTTCAATGTTAAAAGTGAACTGAGCAATTCTCTTCCAACTGACAGGCATCTGTCCCAAGCATCTGCAAAGGACTCAGAGGAGGGCCCAGACGCGAACCGTCAGTTTTCAATGTCAAAAATCCCTTCTGTTTCAGATTTAGAAGAAAAAGGGGCTGCTGAGCTCTTGAAGGCAGATAATCCGAGCACAACTTTCCAAACATATCCATACTTGTATTGCACGGTCAGTGATTTAACAGTCAGTGATGTGGAGAACTTGCTAAATAGTTACAAGGAACTTGTTCTGAAGTATGTGTGTCTTTCTAATGGGGTTGCTTCTGCTTCTTTATCACTTTCTTCAAAGCTCTCATCGCCTCAATTACACAACCAAGCTGAAGCTAAGAAGGTATCTGAACATACAACGCCAGTGGATACAAAAAATGAGAAGTTTAATGATGGTACAAGAGAAAAGGGATCGGATGAAGGTTATCTGCTTCCCACTGAAGCTTCAGAAAGTAAGGTATCACAAGACTAATCAGCTCCATATCAAGTTACGCAAACCTTAATGTTCATGGGAGTTACATACATCTTTGTTTGAATTTGGCTGAAATGAACTGGAAATTAGGGAGAGAAATGCAAGAAAGCATCAACTGGGAAATGAAAGGAACTGCTAATATTCTTGTGCCATAGTCTTTTGTGGCTGCAGGTATGATGGATGCTGTTCTTTGAAGTTCCCAAAGCTTAGTTTCTTTGGTTTTTTGTTTCTTGTTGTAACATTTTGATGAAATATTAGATAGAGATTATTGCCACTGGTGCTGCTATAATGTGGTATGTTTGGACAATTATTTTCGTCCTATGACTCCAAAAATAAGTGCAAGAGAAGTACTTAAAAAAAAAAAAAAAGAGAACTTTTTCTCTGCTTTTGTAAATTTGTCATCTTTTGAACTCCATGGAGCCAACTCCTCGACAGTGAGCTCTTTGGAGAGAATTGAACTTCTCAAAAAGTTGAGCTTCTTAAGAGTTAAGTGATCGTCTAAGGTGTTTGATATTTTTTTATTTTTTATTTTTTTAAATTTCTTTTGAGAACTTAGTTGCATGCAATCTTCCTCCGTTTGTTTTAGCTTCCCTAGCTAGTGGGAGCCGTGGTGAAGAAGTATGCGCTGTCTTTGAATGGTGGTGCACGGCAGGATTGAAAGCAGCCATGAACATGTTCAATGTAGTCATTTCTTAAAGAATACTAATGGGTGATGACTCTAGAGGCAAGTTCTTCTGCAAATTAGTCTCCAAGAAGTCACTTGCAGCAAGCTTCCATGGGTCATTAATGGCGGTGGGTGGTGTGTGTGTTATGATTAGATTGCAAGTATGCGATATCGTTATTAAGTAACATAATGATGTATAGAATACAGTTCTCATAATTTGCACTAATTTTTTTGTTAAATATTAAAATTAATTTAATTTAATCTTGTTCTAACAATTATTAAAAAAATAATAACAATTTTTAAAACTGAAATTTAAAACAGGAACTTAAATTAATCGAATAATTGAACCAATCATAAGTTTTCAGTTATTACTTCTACTAATTTGAACGCATATAATTATTTATTTATTTATTATTTAATTAATTAAAATTATTTCTCAAGAGGCAAAATTATTTACAAGCCGTTTTTGGAGTAAAAACATTTTACTTAACTAAATTCTTATATTTCTAAAAAATTTAAATTAAGAAAAATTCATTAAAAATTATACTTCTCTATGATTATAAATGTCAGATGAGTATATTTCTATTTCATACCAACTCATGAATTTCCACCATCCCTCCTTCAACTTCATGTAAATTCATCAAATCATCCAACTAATAATCAGTTAATTGAAAGCAGTAAACATAGATTAAAATAAATAACTTTAAATAAATTAATTAACTAAAAATTTGAAATAAAAAATAAACCTAATATTCACAATAAGATCAAGTTAAAATTCTAGAAACTATTCTATTCCACAACTATTTCTAGAAAACTAAAATTACAAAGGTTTCACATCTTCTTAGAAAAATCAAATATAAGAGAAAATAAATAAAAATATAAACTTCCCCAAGGCTTTTCTGTGGATCAACTTTTTCTTCTTTTCTCTGCTTTCTTCCTCTAGCACTGTCTTCTTTTCTGCTGCTAATCTCTCTTCGAATTTTCTGATCTCCTGCAAAGTTAAAGAAGAGTTCTAGTTGTAGTTGAAGCTTCCCAAAATCCTTTTTACATTAAAAGTATTTTCTATATATAATATTAATCTGTTGATTAGACATATATATATACATGAATATGTAATATAAATTTATATTAACTTAATTATTATAATATTACCTAATGCTTTAAATAATTGAATCATTAACCAATAAAATAATTAAATATTATAATTATATATAAATATGTGAATATATTATTTATATTATGCTTTATATTATCCTGTTCACAGAAAGATTTTTATTAGCATGGCTGCATCTTTTCCATTCATATTCATTGTGGCTACTGACTAACTGGAACATCACTTTACAAATACAAAAATAGAGCACAAATTAAATAACTAAATAAAAAAAAAATTGTTATTATTAACATTATTACAATAAAAGTTAAATAATAACCTATTAAGAATTATGTTAATAATATAACAAAAATTAACTTAAAAGACAATGGCAATTTTATCTCTTTACATGGGTTCAACAACGTGTTAATGATACAATAGGATCTTGTAGCTCATATTTTTACTGATTGTTGAAAGTCTAGTGAAATTTTAGCACATGGAC
>JAJIYU010010191.1:0-16305 GCA_030144865.1 Tinospora cordifolia | reverse complement strand
GAAGAAGCCCACCAAAGACTTCAGAAAGGCCGAGCCTCAAAACATACTCGAGAAGGCAGGCCAGCCAAGACAAGGATGCAAATATTTGGTTTGAATTAATGAGTCCAACCAAGACGCAAAGGAAAGGAAAAGAACCCATTATCTACTCCTCTGACTTTGATGAATACATTCCGGAGACTCCATTCGTCACCCGAGATGGCTAGGCAGGGAGTTTGAAGAGGAACGAACAAACCTGCACACGTCAAGCACTGGAGAGAGGCACTGGAATCCAAAGGTACGTTCAATTATACGATTCCCATCTCCTACTAACGTTGCAGGTGTTCCTTCACCAAGCTCACTAAGACAGAAGGAGAAAGATGAAAGGGTTAGATTTCGAGAAGTGGGCAAATGTTCCCACAAAGCTGAACTGGGCAAGACAAACCAGGAAGGGAATGAAACATCCGAATCAGACAGAGTGGCCCGATTCCTGAAGGAGATAGACATCCAACTCCTTCGGTTAGAAGACACGGAGTAATGGATCAGGTAGGTCTGGGGTTGAGTGGCTTCGATGAAGATCATTTCTTGGAATATCATGGGGCTGGGCTCCAGTCAAAAATGTGGTATGATCAAGAAAGCAATTCGCACAGCCTCTCCTCACATAATTTCTATCCAGGAAACAAAACGAGGTCTCATCTCCCCAGAGGTTATAGGCCTTGTGTGGAAGAAAAGGTTCTGCAAATGTACCCACATTCCCGCCGAAGGCCCAGCAGGGGGTATCTTAGTCGTTTGGGACACCAGATACATCACTGTCATAGATCAATTCATCGGCAGACATTCTCTCTTGATCCAAATTCGACATCCGAGCGACTGCAGTTGGTGGTTCACCGCAGTTTATGGCCCCTGTTTAGCCAAGGCCAAAGTTTTCTTCTGGGATGAGCTGGTGGCTCTTTCGGAATTGCTTTCCGGGCCTTGGTGCATAGGAGGGGATTAAAACGCCACAAGGTGCATGGAGGAAAAGAATCATGGAAGGTCCTTGTCTCACAGTATGAAACAGTTTGATGATCTTATTAATGAACTTCATCTGAGAGATGTCGACATGCTGAATGCTAGATTCACTTGGACCAACAACCGGGATCTTCCTTCTCTTTCAAGATTGGACAGATTCTTGGTTAATGCTGATTGGGATCGTCTTTTTCCAAACAGCAGGCATACGACCCTCCATAGACATACTTCAGACCACTGGCCTATCCAGTTGGATACACAATCCAGGAGATGGGGTCCAATTCCTTTCAGATTCGAGCATGCTTGGATGGAAAGGAAGGATTTCAGCAGCAACTTAAGGGTCTGGTGGCACAAATCGGCAGAAGGGAAATGGAAGGGTTATAGATTCATGCAGAAATTAAAGCAGCTGAAGTTAGAATTAAGAACTTGGAGCAGAAACCTCAAAACCGAAGAAGATCAAATGATGAAGGAGTTGCATTAAAGCATTCAGGAGATAGACCGCAGAGCAGAGCGAGGACTTACTCAGCAGGGGGATAAGATCTTAAGGGCTGAAACTATCTAGAAGATTAACACCATTGAAAATAGAATTGAAAGGGAGGCTAGACAGAAAGCTAGAGTGAAGTGGGCAAGGGAAGGTGGAACTAACTCGAAATTCTTCCACAGACTCCTCACAATTCGAAGGGAAAGGGCTTTTATTTCTAGCAAGCATTAAGGACGAAAATGGAGTGTTGTTGGAAGAGGAGAGAGACATCCAACACCATATCATCTCTTACTATAATAAAATTTTTGCTGATGGTAACAGTGCCAAGTGGGCTATAGACGGGATAGATTGGAATCCCATAATAGAGGGTCAGAGAGTGTGGCTGGAGAAACCGTTCGAGGAGGAGGAAGTGAAGGAGGCCGTGGATAGTTGTGAAGGAGAAAAAGCCCCCGGTCTAGATGGCTTCACCATGCTCTTCTATCAAAAGAACTTGGATCTCTTGAAGACAGAAATCACACAGACGTTGCAAGAATTCCACTCTACAGGAGTCGTCAACAAATGTGTTAATGAAATATATATCCAATTAATTCCTAAAAGGGCCTGTCCGGAGAAGATGGAAGACTACAGGCCCATTAGTCTGGTCACTAGCCTCTATAAAATCATTGCCTGAATTCTAGCAAGGAGGCTAAGGGAGGTGATTCAAGTTACAGTAGTAGAAAACCAGCTGGGTTGTGTCAATCAAAGACACATTTTTGACGCCATTCTGACGGCCAACGAGGCAGTGGAAGACTACAGAGTGCGGAAAAAAGAAGGGCTGGTGGTCAAAATTGATTTCTCCAAGGCCTATGACTCGGTCAGATGGAAGCATCTTATCTATGTTTTAAAGAGGAAAAGTTTCGGAGAAAGGTGGTGTAAGTGGATAAATGGATGCATCTCTAAAGTCTCGTATTCCATTTTCATTAACGGCCAGCCGAAGGGGGAGATCATTGCAGAGAGAGGCCTCAGACAAGGATGTCCCCTTTCCCCTTTCCTGTACATTCTTGTAGCTAACAGCCTCCACGGCATTCTGGAAAGGGCTAGGCAATTCGGTTTTCAAGGATTTGAGGTAGGCCAGCAAAAGATCTATCTCTCCCATCTATTCTACGCAGATGATGCCCTCTTCTTCTTGGATAACAGTCCGAAAACCTAGGAAATGCTATTACGGGCCCTTGAAAGTTTCTCTCTGGTTTCTGGTCTGCGTATCAACTTCTACAAAAGCCAGATGGCAGGTGTTAATATTAAGGAGGCAGATATGGTTCTTGCTCACAAAATGCTAGGCATTCCTGTCACCAATTGGCCTATGAAGTATTTGGGTCTGCCATTGGGGGGAAATCCAAGGCGGATCTCATTTTGGGAGCCGGTTTTACATACTGTTAACAAAAGGATTGAAGGTTGGAAATGTAGTTATCTTTCAAGAGGCGGCCGATTATTACTGATCAAAGCAGTTCTAGAGGCTCTCCCGATGTATTACATGTCAATTTTTCATATGCCATCAATGGTCCAACAAGAGATCGATAAAAACATCAGGAGATTCTTTTGGAAGGCCGAAGGGGCTGAGAAGGCTCAAATGCTTGTCAGATGGCAGCAGGTTTGCAAGCCCAAGGAGGAAGGGGGTTTGGGAGTAGCCCATCTTATGACAAGGAACAATGCTCTTGCATTTAAATGGCTTTGGAGATTTCCCAAGGAGCACAATCAGCTGTGGAGAAAAATCATTGCCAGCATACACGAATGCTCCCAGAACGGAATGATCGCAGGTGTCAATACTAAGGTGACATACAGATCCCCATGAAAATTTATCCATTCTCTTTATGCTAAGTTCAGTTCTCACACTCAATGGAGGGTTGGAGACGGGAAGAGCATCAGATTTTGGGAGGACGCGTGGTGCACCACTCTCCCTTTTAAAGAAGATTTTCCAAGACTGTACAGAATTTCTTAATATTCAGCAGCTTACTTGTCTCAAATGTGGAGGTGTTCCGAGGCCAACATCAGTTGTGGGGAGTGGAATCTGGATTTTCGAAGGCATCTCAAGGACGAGGAAATAGAGGATTTGGCCAATCTTCTTTCCAGCCTCCAATCTGTGCGTCTCAGCGATCATCCTGATACGTGGAATTGGACCAAGGACAAGTCTAGGTCTTTCACTACTGGCTCTTGTTACAGTGCTTTCTTAGAAGAGGACATGCGAACGACCGAGGCTCATTTGGCCTCAATCTGGAAAGTCAAGATGCTGACAAAATACAAAATCTTGGCTTGGCTAATCATGCAAGGAAAACTCAATTGCATTGCCCAGATTCAGAAGAAACTCCATTCTTATTACTTATCTCCTTCAACCTGCTGTCTTTACAGGGCCGCTGAGGATGATGCCCGTCACATTTTTGGGGACTGTAAGGTTTTAACAGCAGTTTGGAGACATTGGCAGCAGGAATTATCAGTGATGCTTCGCCCCCCTTATAGTACAAATGTGCATGTATGGATGGCAAATCGGTTGGATCACCTGTGAAGCTACTGGTTGATGATCAGTTTTGCTATTTGGGCTACTTGGTGCAAGGCGAGGAATTGTTGTATTTTTAAGAAGTCTGATATTAATGTAATTAAAATAGCAGAGAGATCCCACATTCTGTTTGCAACTTGGGTCTCCTCTAGCAAGTTAGGTTTAGGATACTCTTTCAGTGAGTGGGTGACACAATGGACGTCTATTTTGTATTCAAGATAGCATGGCTCTTGGGTTGTGTAGGGCCTTCTTTTTTTGCAGTTGTATCTTTTTGTCTTTGGACAACTCGTCCAAATCAATATAATATGTTTATTTTCAAAAAAAAAAAAAAAGAAAAAAAAGAAATTCTCAATCATCTATATTGAGCAAGGTAAGGGCACTAAGGCAATTTGATTCAAGAATCACTTTATGGTAGTTGAGGTTCCATGCTAATTGGAAGCCCTTCCGAATTCTCGACAGCTCTGCTATAAAATTAGAAGTAACCCCGATGAACATCGAAAAGCCTTGCAACCATTCTCCATAATCATTACGAATTAGGTCACCAATACTCATTGGCACCGAATTGCCCTTTGCTACACTCTCGGTATTAATCTTCATCCATCCCTGATGAGGTGGGTCCCAACCAATCCATTTCGATGTGTAGGGAGAATGGTATTGGTAGCTACCAAACCCTGCCTCCTGAAGAAAAGCATATAAATTCCTCCATTTGTGCAAGATACTTATGCGATACATCTGAAGACCTTGAATGAGTTGCTCATTCCGAATTGTCCATGTGATCCAAGTTGTGGCTAAAAATCGACTGCTCCATTTTTGTTGAACTATCGCATTGGCTTTGGTTAAAGAGTTTGTTTTCAACTAAACACTAGAAGGTCATTGGAAGAAATCCGTCGGAAGGAAGTATGTATGAATTAGATACCAAATATACCTAGATTTTGGACAATCCCTAAGAACATGCATAACTCTTTCTTCACCTTTACCACACCTTTTGCAAGTTGGATTATCTGATAAACCTCTCTTGAATCTGAGAGATTTAGTAAGGATCCTGTCTTGGCAAGCCAACCAAAAGAACATCTTAAATTTATAAGGACATGTAATTCACCAAATCCAAGCTAAATAATACCTTCCTCCAAGTTGAATTTCCCCAGTAAGCATGGCATATGCCCATCTAGCAGTGAATCTCCTATTACTAGTAAACTTCCAAATGCACCTATCTTCCATATCAAGCCAAGGAATAAGAGTTCCTTTGATGATCTCCACTCCATGTTGAGGAATGAAAGTATTGAGGAAGCTCAGGTTCCAATTTTGGTTGATAGTTGTAAGACTTTCCACCTTTCTACCCTCATCAGCTAGGTGGATTGGTTGATCAAGAAGACTCCTAAGAATCCCTTCATTAAGTCAACAATCATTCCATAAGCTGATAGCTAAACCATTTCCTAAACACCATTTCAACCACTCTATACCTTTTAAAATACCCTTCCAAAGAAAAGCATTTGAACATTTGGAAAAGGCATTAAGTAAATCCACTTGACGCAAGTATTTTTTTTTTTCTCAGGAGGCTCACCAACATTGGCTTATCCCAAGAAATAGGCACCCAGCTAATTTACTCAGACTACCAAGATTAGCCATTTCAATGCTCCGAACGCCTAGACCAGCCTTGTGCTTAGGTGCACAAATATTAGCCCAGCTAACCAAATGAATTTTACGCTGGTCACAGCTGCCACTCCATATGAAATGCCTATTTAATTAATCTAATCTTGTACGAATAGATATAGGTAGATTAAAGCATTGCATGGTATACACCGGTATGGGTGAGAGAACAAATTTTACAAAAGTCAATCGCCCACAAGATTAAGATGAGCTGACTGCCAACCAGCCAATTTTCCTTCGATGCATTCTAGGATTGATTGAAATGTATTACAGTTAATTCGAGAATGAATGAGTGAAAATTTCAAATACCTCCCAAGGTTATTAGTCAAATCAATATTACATATCAAGCTTAACTTATTAGCATAGTTGCGCCTAACATTTGGTGAAACATCCATTCCTTATTTGGCGAAGTTAACCTGCTCTCCCGAGATGTTACAGAACTCATCAAGAACTCGAAGAAGTGTTCTTGCCTGCTTAGTTGTTGCCTTAGCAAAAAGGATCAAGTCATCAGCAAAGAATAGATGGGAAATCCCCATACCAAATTTTGATATTTTGATTGCGAACCTTTTCTTGCATCTTTAGGCTCTTGAATCAGATGACCAAGTCGTTTCATGCACAAAACAAATAAATATGGGGACATAGGGTCTCCTTGACGAAGACCTCTCTTAGGCTTGAATTATGTTGTAACTTTTCCATTCCAGAGCACTGAAAAAGATACCAAAGTAACACAAGACATAATAAGGTTGATTAATTGGTCTGGAATATTAAAGTACCTAAGAGTGTTATGCAAAAAATCTCAAGATATGTGATCATAAGCTTTCTCCAGCCATTAGCCCTCCAACACCTTTCTTTCTTTTCATCATGCATAACTTCTTGAGCCATAATCACGTTGTTTACAGTGCTTCGACCTGAAATGAAACTTTGTTGATTATCTCCAACAAGTATGTGAAGAAAAGGACAGAGCCGATTGACAATGATCTTGGTAATTAAATTGTAGCTAACATTGCAAAGACTAATGGGTCTCATTTGCGAGAAGGACGAAGGATTTTTAACCTCAGGAATGAGCACAATATAAGAAAGATTAATTTTACTTACATCGAGATTCAAGCTCCAAATCTTCTTTATCATAGCTACAGTAAAATCACCCACTACGCCCCAATTTGGTGAAAGAAAACCGCTTGGAGGCCATCAAGGATAGGGACTTTAAAAAGTTTCATCATCTTGAGAACCCGGTGAATTTTTTCATCCAGAAGGGGGGTCATAAGATGCCTTTTATCTACATCAGAGAGGCAAATGGAGGACTTGGACTTTGGGAGAGCCCTCAGGGTTGAAGATCATTATCAAACAGCTTCATGTAGAACTTTCTAGCATGATCTTTTAGCATATCACCATCTGAACACCAAATGTCATCAATTTTGAGGGAAAAAACTTTATTTTTAGCTCTCCTAGCAAGCGTACTTAAGTAGAAGAACCGTGTATTTAAATCACTAGCTTGAAGCCACAGCACATGAGACTTCCAAAACCAGAGGATCTCCTCCTGCAAAAGAATCGCATAGAACTCCCTAAGGAGCTGCTTTTCTAACTCCAGAAGAATCGGGAACCAGTTGTACTAAGATACCTTTGGATGCTCTCAAACGTCTTCTAATAATCTTCTTTCTGTGATAGATGTTGCCAAAGGTCGTATGATTCCACTCCCTAGCTTCCGACCAAAACTTCTCGACTGAATCAATAAAATTCCATGCACCAACAACCCAACAAGAAGAAAGCAAGCATTTAAATTCTTCATGCTTTAGCCAAGCAGCTTCAAATCTAAATGGTCTAGCATTAATCGTTGTTCGGTGAAAATGATTGGTGTCGAGAATCAGCGGACAATGATCAGAATGGGCCCTAGCTGAATGCTAAACATGGGCATCAGGAAAAAGAGATAACCAATCCTTTGTGCATAAAGCTTGATCAAGACGCTCTCTAATGGCTCCGGGGCCAGCTCTACAATTGGACCAGGTGAAGCAAGGACCACTGAAACCTAAATAAAAAAAAAAGGACATTCACGAATCATATCTCCAAAATAGGAAGCTTTCCTTTGTGAGAAAGTGCCACCTAGTTTTCTGTAGAGGCCACAATGCCATTGAAGTCTCCAATTAGCATCCAAAGAAGCTTATTGCCACTAGCAAACTTGCGCAGATCTTCCCATTGATGCCTTCTAATATGCCAGTGAGGATTAGCATACACACTGGAGAAAAGCCATTGACCTCGAGCCTGATCAATTATTTTTGCACAGATCATAAAGTCATTACAAAGCCTCGGACTGAGATTTATCTCCTTCCATCAAATTAGGGACACACCTCCACTAAATCCATTCTGTTTGTGATAGCTTGAGAATCCATTCGCTTCTTGGAGGCATGGAATATTGGAAAAATTGCGCCTAGTTTCCAAAAGGAGAACCAAATCTAGCTTCCAAACTTTAATTAAATTCGTCCAATGACGCTTAAATTTGGTGCTAGTGGCATTGCAATAATTTCATGGCAGCACTAACATTAGAAAAGAAGGAAAAAGCTAATCATACTCTAGACTAGACTAGCTAGTCTTCAGTGGCCATATTCGTTTCCACCACATTCTCATTGGACAACTCAAGCACATACGCAACTAAGTCCATAACCTGCTCATCAATTTCCATTCGATGCCTTGCTGATTGTTGAATTAACAGCCCATCTGGAGGTTCACTTGGTGGGTTCTTGTACATTTTCATAGCAACACTCACATCTAGCCCATTTGGAGAAACCAATTGGCCCTTTTGGGCTTGTTGCAACAGATCCGTAAAGGAGGCTTCCTCCGAGGCTCAGCTCTGCATTTGGTGAGAAGAGGGAGGCTTTTGGGCAATCTTATACTCACTTCATGAAGGCCCATTTGCTCCAGCCAGCCCACTAGTATTAAACAAACCAGTCACGTGCCTACTTGCTTTATTCAAGTCAATCATGACCCCACGAGCAAGATGCTATCCATTTGCTCTAGTTGGCTCACTAGTGTTACCATTTGCTTTATTCAAATCAATCACAAGCCCACGAGCAAGATGTTGTCCATTTGCTCTAGCCAGCCCACTAGTGTTAGTCAAACCAGTCACATGCTCAGTTGTTTTATTCAAACCAATCACGTCTCCACGAGCAATATGTTGTCCATTCACAGGAGTGTTACTATTCATCTTCTTCCCCAAGCCCTGGCTTTTGAAACAAGTGTTATTGTTTGTCTCCTCCAAATCAAACCTAGTGATGTAACACTCCTTATTTTAATTTAACACATAAATTAATTTAAATGAAAGTAAATGTGTATAAATACACGTATTTGTACGAACTATGCATGTACATATGTGTTAACTATACACCAGTATTAAAAATATACATTATTTGTATAAATTAATTAAATTAAATTACTTATGAAATAACATTTGTTGCATAAAAAAATTGAAGTAATTTAAAAGTAAAAACAACAACAATAGTAATAATAGTAATAATAATAATAATAATAATATTATTATTAATATAGAATTGTAAAAAATGGGTATCAATATTATAAGTAATCGGCATTTATAAAATTATAATTTATTAATGTGTATAGTTTAAGAGATGAGGGAAAAAAAAAGAAAAAAATACTAAAATAATAATTAGAGATGAAATGCATGGGATAAGATGTGTCCTTCTAAAATATAAATAGGGGAGAAAACGTAATTAGTGTCATATATATATATATATATATATATATATTGGTAATGGGCATAGAGATGCATGGAGCAAAATAAGTGGAATGAGAGGTAATTTAGTAATTTCGTTGGACAACATGTCTCTCCCTCAATTCATTTTGTTTTTTCTTTTGTTATTTTGCACCTCCAAAATGCAGGAACGAGATGAACAGAAAGAAAGAAAAAAAAGGAAGACCCAACCGTTTCTCGACAGATTCGATGCGTAGGTAAGCCATTTTTTCCAATTTTTATTAAAAAAATGTTAAATAAGCCGCGTACTATGATCCAAGGGGTATAATTTTTACTATAGGGGGTCTTTTATAGTAGTACCCAAAAATAGGGTATTATCCCACCGTAAGTAAAACTCAGTAAAAATTATACTAATACACTCCTAGTAATACGTCAATCCTAGATATGTGGTTAATTTTCATTCATTTGTCATGTAGAAACTAAAATAAATACCCAAAGTTTAATAACCTTTTGGGGGGAGCTTTTGAATATGTTAAATCGTAATAAAATTCTAATTGGATCTTATAAGAATGTAGAGAACAAAAATTCATACCCATCGACACCAGATTCATGAATTTTAGATATAAAATGGAATTTTGGTGAATGATTAACTACTTGAGTTATTTACGAAAATTAAAAAAAAAATTAAAATATATTTAGGAAGCCTATTTATTTTATTTTCTGGTATAAAAATTTAGTATATGAGCATAAAATTAATTTTAAAATACTCGGGTCAATGCGCATCGATACAGGAGGTCTAATGCACGTGTAAAATTAAATATGTTAGAAATTGTTTATAAAAATGAACTGAGTTTGATTTGTCCATATAATCTGATTCTGTGATAGGATAATTACGGTGGATTGGAACTTAGAGGAGTGGATACCAGAAAGTAATTGGACAGTCATTTTAATAAGTAATAATTATTTTTGGTTACGTGGACATCGATATTATGTGAAAAACCTCTGATTTATATTAAATAAGAATTGATGCACATGAAAATATATATTAAATGAAATGATCGATTATATTACTGAATTTTACAATAAATTTGGAAGTAGCTGATTGTACCATAAAGTGAGATACATGCCCAGCAGGATAAGTTATTGGTATTCTGTGAGTATTTTTTTATCTTTGTTATTTATATGGCATTGTAAATATAAAAATGATTTGAATTTAAGCTTGCTATTTGTATTGACATATGTTGCATTTGATTTGAAATTTATAAAATTGTATTTACACGGCAGTGTGTTTTGAATTTGCAAGAGCAGATCTAAAATACAGCATCGTTTCGACAGGTACAAATTTTCATTCTCTACATTCTTATAGGATCCAATTAGAATTTTATTACGGTTTAACATACTCAAAAGCCCCTCCAAAGTTTATTCAACTTTGAATATTTATTTTGGTGTCTACAAGACAAATGAATGAAAACTAACTACATATCTAGGATCTACATATTACCAGAAGTGTATTGATATAATTTTTACTGAGTTTTACCCTCGATGGGGTAATACCCCATTTTTGGGTACTATTATAAAACACCCCCTACAATAAAAATTATATCCCTAAGATCGTCGTACACGGCTTATTTAGCATTTTTATAACCAGAATTGAAAAAAGGGCTTACCTACGCATTGAATCTGTCAAGAAAGGTCGAATTTCCCTTCTTCTTTTTTCCTTCTTTCCGTTTATCTTGCTCCTACGTTCTGGAGGTGCAAAATAATAAAAGAAAAAACCAAACGAATTAAGGAAGAAAAGAGCAACAAACCCACTTAACCCATACATGTTGCCCAACGAAAGTACTAAATTACCTCTCATTCCACTTATTTTGCTCTATGCATCCCTATGCCCATTACCAATATATATATATATATATATATAACACTAATTACATTTTCTCCCTCACTTATATTTTATAAGGACACGTCTCATTCCATGCATTTCATCTCTAATTATTATTTTAGTATTTTTTTTCTTTTTTTTCCTCCCTCATCTCTTAAACTATACACATTAATAAATTATAATTCTATAAATACCCATTACTTATAATATCTATACCCATTATTTACAATTCTATATTAATAATAATAATATTATTATTATTATTACTACTACTACTACTATTATTAATTTTTTTTTACTTTTAAATTACTTCAATTTATTTATTTTTTTATACAACAAATGTTGTTTCATAAGTAATTAAATTTAATTAATTTATACACATAACGTGTATTTTTAATACTAGTGTAAAATTAACACATATATACATGTGTAGTCCATACAAATACGTATATTTATACACATTTACTTTCATTTCAATTAATTTACATGTCAAATTAAAATATGGAGTGTTACAAGTGACTTCCATAGCCGATTCCTAATTTTGGAAACTTCCCTTGTTTGTTGCTTTTCCACTAGATTCCCTCGTTTCAACTTGACTGGCGATGGATTTGAACCTGTCGTTACCGCCTTGAAGCACACCCCCACCTTTCGCTGTGTTGTTCTCTGTCTTCCCTGTTTCAACCACTTTTCTTTTCGGGTAGTTGCGTATCCACCAGACTGTCATCTACGGCCCAAATTCAGAAGCGTCGACTACCCGAGTGTGCTCCAGCTGATCCTTCAGATCTCTCCGTTTTCCTTGGTTTGGCGATGACAGAGTGGTTTCTACCCTTTCTTTGTCTGTTTCTACCCTTTCCTTATCTGTGCAATGATCCTTCACATAGCCTATACATCCACAATATAGGCACATAGCATAAAGGCTTTCATATTCCACTGCTTGTTCCCTCTCCCTATGAAAATCTTTGGGACTAAAGGCTTCACAATGCTCACCTCTGCAGATGCGACCTAACTTTCCTCTTTACTCTAGGTTCGTAGCATGATCAGTCCAGACATAGCAACCAAGGATGTTCCCTATACGACAAAAAAGTCTCATTGTAATAATCTAGCGGGAGTTCTGGCAGTTTAATCCGGACTAGAACAGAGGAAATAGATTCTTCGGAGGGTCTAAATTCTGTTGTCCAGTACTTAACTACTAAATAATGGCCTAGAATAAATTACGACTCGCATGATAAAACTTTTAAACACGCTTCTTCACTTTCAAACCTTTCCAATAAGAAGTCATTTTCCAAATCAATGACTTACAGTTCTCCGACCTGTTTCCATAGTTGGTGGACCTTGATTGCCAAATACAAATAAGTAATTGTCTTCCCTAATAGTTTAACAATGGCAACTCTCTTCTTAGGCTTCCGCAACTTTTCAAGCATCTTATCCCCTATTAAGATTCCACAACTTTCCATGCCATCTATTTGATTGTCATCTTTCGGCATTCACAGCAAATGATCATTCATTTGTGAATTTTCTCATTCCAAGTCGTCAGTAGATGACTCTAACATTGAGTTATCCAATGTTTGGCCAAAGATTAGTTTCTCTTGATAAGATACCTAATTCATAATTCTTGTTAGTGCAGTCTCTTCTCTGCCTAACTTTGAAGGATCAACAGTTAGCAACTGTGGAACATCTCGATTAAACATATCCATTTTCTTTTTCTTAACTAATTGCTCTGCAATATCTATTTCCTATACAGAGAGCACTCCTTCCTCACGTCTCCTCTCATTGTCTAATTTTTTTTTTTTTTTCATTTCACTTGAATCTTCATGCATGTCTAGCAAGGCTTTTTTATTATAATCAAGATCTAGCAACTATGGAAACAGGCCGAAGAACTATAAGTTATTGATTTGGAAAATGGCTTCTTTCTGGTAAGGTTTGAAAATAAAAAAACATGTCTAGAAGTTCTATCAGGCGGGTCATGGGTTATTCTAGACCATTACTTAATAGTTAAGCATCGGACACTAGAATTCAGACCCTCCCAAGAATCTATTTCTTATGTTCTAGTTTGGATTAGACTGCCAGAACTCTCGCTGAAGTATTACAATAAGACTACTTTCCGCCTTATAGGGAACATCCCTTGTCGCTATATCCGAACTAATCATACTACGAACCTAGCGCAAAGAGAGAAGTTTGCTCGTATCTGTGCAGAGGTGAACATTGCGAAGCTCTTCGTCCCAAAGATTTTCATAGGGAGAGGGAATAAGCAATGTAATATGAAAACCTACATGTTGTTTGCCTCCATTGTGGATGTATAAGCCATGTGAAGGATCGTCACACAGACAAGGAAAGGGCAAAAACAGACAAGAAAAAGATAGAAACCACACCGTTACCACCAAACCAAGGAAAACAGAGGGATCTGAAGGATCGGCCGAAACTTTTGAATTTGGGTCGTGGATGACAATCTAGCATATTTGCAAAAATAGGAAAGATAGGGAAAAACACAGGGAAAGGAGGGGCGTGCTTCAAGGCGGTAACAACATGTTGAAATCCATCACCAATCAAGTTAAAACGAGGGAATATAGGGGAAAAGCAACAAACAAGGGAAGTTTCCAAAATTAGGAATCAGCTATGGAAGTCACTGGGTTTGACTTGGAGGAGACGAACAGGAACGCTTGTTTCAGAAGCCAGGGCTTAAGGAAGAAGATGAATAGTAACACTCCCGTGAATGGACAACATCTTACTCCTGGAGACGTCATTGGTTTGAATAAAGTAAGTGAGCATGTGACTAGTTTGACTAACACTAGTGGACCGATTAGAGCAAATAGACAGCATCTTGCTCATGGAGCCGTGATTGATTTGAATAAAGCAAGTGGTAATACTAGTGGACCGGCTAAAGCAAATGGACAGTATCTTGCTTGTGGGGCTGTGATTGACTTGAATAAAGCAAGTGGGCACATGATTGGTTTGTTTAACAATAGTGGGCCGGCTAAAGTAAGTGGGCCCTCATCAAGTGAGCAAAGACTGCCCAAAAGCCTTCCTCTTCTCACCAGACGTAAAGCCTGGCCCAAAAGGAAGCCTCCTTCACGGATCTGCTGCAACAAGCCCAAGAGGGCGAGCTGATTTCTCCAAATGGCCGGATGTGATTGCTACCATGAAAATGTACAAGAACCCACCAAGTGAACCTCCAGATGGGTTGCTAATGCAACAACCAACAATGCATGGAATGGTAGGGCTAATTAAAATTCTCTGTTTCTTTTTGAAGGGGTGCACTGCCATCCTTCCCTCCCGCCCACTTATTATTTTTAGGGTTAAAAATAATGAAATTGAAATCAAATTAACTTAAATCAAACGAATAACTTAGTAAAACAAAAATGAAAGGCAAGCGAAATGATAAAGAAATTTTTTATGAAGTTCTGATTTAGTAGAAAAATTGAGGCTTACACCTATAAGTCAAGGCTTTCTTCATTCTACCTCACCTTGGGACACCTCAAGGCTTACACGCCTCAGGTGATTTTCAAAACAATGGCTACACACACAAAAGCAATTCCAGTTTGCCTGAATTTATTGTTTCACTAACACTGTTGATGATAATTGATTTTTTAAAATCTTTTTTTTAAAGAGACTATTATATTAATAATAACAGAGCCTGATGAGATATCAAGCTCTAAGAATAATAAAAAATAGAGACTATGTAAGATTTTTACTCCTTGACATAGACAATCCCCAAAACTGTATCCTTTTCCTAGCTTAGTACAAGAAACCCAAGTAGAAAAAAGTATGTTGGACCATTTCCAAATAGCCATTTCTGTTCTAAACCTATCCAAAAAAAGTCTTCTATTTCTTTCTTCTCATACTGTATACCAAACTACACATATGATAATCTTCCACTACTGCTGCAATCTTCTTTGCACTATGCTATCCGAAATTCTGAAAAGATCATCAAACATAGGAAAAACAAAATCTTCATATTGCTGAGCCCATCTACTCCATAGGTGCTGGATCAGCTTACAAGGACCAAAAATATGGACACTTGTCTCCGAGCTATCCCTGCATAGTAAACATATGGACGGATTAAGGTTATAATCAGCATACTTTCTTTGAATGTTTTCTGTTGTATTTAACCTATTTAGACTAATAAGCCAAGCTAACAGTTTTGTTTTTGTGGGAATCCTTGTATTCCAAATGAAATCCACCAGCATAGCACTTTGATTTGTTCTCCTATCACTCAGCTGGGACATAAAGGAGCTCACTAAAAATTTTTTTGATCCTTCGTCTATCCACAATGGCCGGTCTTCACTTCTATCTTCCTCTTGATGAAAGTTCTGCAACATATCCATTAAATCATTGATTTCTTGAACACTTCCTTCTCCTATATTCCTGTTTATATGAAGATTTCACCCCCAAACTCTTCTATTTTCAGCATTGCTCCTAGTTCTAAAGTTAGCTATTGGTCTTTCCTTCATATCAAAAAGTCTAAAAGCATTGGAAAATTTTTGCTTTAGAATTTCTGAACCGCACCATTTTTCCCTCCAAAAGTCCACTTTATCACCTTTCCCTACTTTCCAAACAATGCTTTCTTTTACTTTGTCATAAATGTTGAAGATGTCCTTCCAAGGAACCCTATGACTGCTTCTTTTATTTAGATCAGCTTCTTTCTCATACATTCTTGAGCCATGGATACTCTTCATAACTCTAGCCCACATAGCTTCCAGATTGTTGTACATTCTCCACAACCATTTCCCCCTCAAAGCTATGTTCCTTTTGATCATGCCTCCCACTCCTAACCCCCCTTTCTGAATATCTTTGCACACTTGCTCCCACTTCACTAAGTTTTGGCTCTTATCCTCATCCTCCTTCTTCCAAAGGAAGAACCTCATGTGACTTTCAATGATTTTGGCCACTGTTTTCGGCATTTTAAAAACTGATAAGAAGTAAGTCGGAAAGGCTTCTAAAATTGTTCTCAAAAGAAGCAATCTTCCTCCTCTTGATAGAAAACTTCTCTTCCACCCGGCTGCCCTGTTTTTTATTTTTTGGATCATGTGGTTCCAAAAATCAATTCTGTTGGGATTTCCTCCTAGGGGCACTCCCAAGTAATGAATAGG
>JAJIYU010010190.1:0-16326 GCA_030144865.1 Tinospora cordifolia | reverse complement strand
TATTCTTTAAATCACTCATAGACATGAGATATTGAAAAATGGAATGTCAAGTGTGTGTCACTTGTAAAGTAGCACGGACCCAACCCGCATATTGGTTAAGTCCACTGTCAATATACTAATACTTTCATGATTTTAATTTTTTCTATAGATAATCTGAGAACCATACGAGGTTCATGATATTCTTAGTATGATGCCATTATCTTACAGGCGCGATCATATGGTTTGGAGTGGTAGAGTGCCACTTATTTGCTTTCACATCATCGAATGGTACTTTCCTGACAGGGTCCTTCGACAATTCAACATGAGACAGTCAATCCTTGACAAGTGTGACACAGAACAGTCTCTTCATGAGGTAACATTACGTGCCTCTGCATCAACAAATTGGGGTATATATCATCAGCAGTACATTGAGATATGGGATCATCGTCACGAGCTTGCTGTCTCTAGTCTAAGGATTGACAATCTTGTTGATTTTTATGAGGAAAAGTATATGCAATGGTATTGACAAACAACTAAACGATGTATTAGCCATCAAGGTGTACTCTTTGATTATCTCTTAAGTCTCTTT
Organism: Tinospora cordifolia; assembly: GCA_030144865.1. Lineage (NCBI taxonomy): Eukaryota > Viridiplantae > Streptophyta > Magnoliopsida > Ranunculales > Menispermaceae > Tinospora > Tinospora cordifolia. Next base: position 15,758 of record JAJIYU010010190.1, on the reverse strand, counting down.
GTACTAAACTTTTGCATGTTTCTTTTAATCTTTTCCTTCACAATATGTGCATTATGATTAATTTTTTATGTTTTATCTTCAGGCAACAAGTGTAGAGCAAATGTATGATCATGTAGGGCCTCATGGGGATCAATTCATACGATCTATGTGTTCTAACTTTATGGAGGCAATGCATATAGATTGTTGAATTCATGGAGTAGTCCATCAGATAGTGCCTGAACCTTTTACGCCACTAGATCAAGGCATCAATTTTGATGATTTTATCGTCTGATTCCTGACGTTTCATGCACACCTCATGTCCAACAAGCAAATGTACAAGAAAATTATGGCCATGATGAAGGTGTTGATAATCATGGTCGTCCACGGGTACGTGCACATCCACGACGAAGACAAGGAAGAAGACAAGGTGATGGCAAAAGATAGGGACGAGTTCTTATTGAATATGAGGTTGATGTTAATATTGAAGTTGGCAAGCCAATGCATTAACATCCATTAGAAGGAACTAACGAGGAAACTCATGAGGAGCAAGTACCTGAAGAGACACCACAAGCTACTAGTGAACATCAAGAATTGCAAGTTTTTCGTTGAGGTTGATGCCAAAGAAAAGTATGTACATGGTGTCGATCATAATTTTACATGTCTTTCTTGTTTTGTAGTTAACCATTTATTGTATTAAGAAAACAATTGTTGTTATTAATGAAGATCATTTCCATATTAAGATTGGTCTACATTGTACTACTCTCTATGGGGAAAGTTAAAGAGGGTGGAGGTTGGAACAGTTAGATTTGTGCCAAACACACTATCAATTATTCTCCTAAGTTATTACTAATGTTTTATTCTTATTTTTACTTTTTTTGGAAAGGGTTGCTTCAACTTGCATTTCTTCTTCACTTTTGTGGGGTACTTGGTTTGAAAACAACAAATTGAAGGATTGACATAAAAGGATATACTAAACATTGAAGTTTAAGTCTTTGACATCTTTCTTATGGAACTAAGATGAATTTTTAGATGTAGTTATAGCTTTCAATCTAATGTCATGGTCTTTTAGTTCTTTGTATCAATTAACAATTTTATTCATTTTATTTTCATGCTTAGCAAGATGTATGTAATACCCCAAAATTTTGTCAAATAATTTAAAATAAATAAAAATAGTTTAAGTGAATTAATTGCAAAGATTTGAAGAAATTTTTGCGTACAAATTGTGGGTTGGCACATGAAAAATAAAATATATTGGAGATATAATATAAAATAGGCAAATAAGACCTTAATTTCATAATTAAATGAAAATCTCAATTTAGTAGAATTAATTATGAAATTTAAAGCGTTGCTTAGGAAATAAATAAATCGAAATAAAGTATATATACACATATAGGTTAATATGTGTATGAATAAGGTGTGTGTTAGCATAATAAATGTCAATATTACATATTATAGGAATATGTATATAAAAAAAATTACATAATTAAATAAAAATATAGTATACGTCTATTTATTTAAAATAAATAAAAAATTATATAAATATTAATTTATAATTACATAAATGATTATCTGAAAATGAAATATGAAATAAACAAAAAATATATGGAAATGAAAAATGTAGATTATTTAATTATGGGCATTAAAAATATTAAAGAAATAGAAAAATATCTAATAAATGTAATATTAAATAATTAGAAAGGGAAAAAATATTAGCAAATTAATAAAATAGAAGGATGTGAGCTAGTTACACAAATTAAAAGGTAAAAGATTGGTTTATAAGTGGTAAAACTCAGATAATAAAAACAATTTGGTATTATAAACTGCATCCAACGGCCAGAAATACTCAATCTTCACAATCTACAATCCAACGGCTCAGATCAAGCTCGCATTGTGCGTCCAGGAGCACCGAATCACGCAAATCCAATGGCCCAAACTCGATCAGCCAGATCAACGGTCCAGATCAAGGCGCTCAACGACGATCGCAAACGAGAACTACGATTGAGGATCATCCGTCGGACCGAGCGAGTTTTGTTTTCGCGATCCGTCGTGCTACGATCGAGGAAGATCCAAGCGTCCAGATCAAAGCCGCTCGATTTCGCGATCTGTCGTGCTGTGCTCGACAATAATCCAATGGCCGAGATCTCACCTGCCCGATCCAACGGCTGACGATGCACATGCCAAAACGAGTTCGCGATTCAGTGTTGCGATCAAAGACGATCCGACGGCTACGATCTAATGCTTTGAAAAAAAAAATCAAAAATTCAAATAATCCGAGATAAATGCTTTAAAAATTCGAAAATTAGTTTCTAAATCCCCAAAAATTTTTAAAAAATTTACTTGCTAATCTCTTATGCTTAGGGGGCATGAAATTATGAAGAATAGGCAAGTTTCCCACAAAATGACACAACAAACTTGCCATTCTCTACCCTTTTGAACTCTATATAAACACCCCCCATGCTCACAATTCATCTCATCCCAAGAAACAAGAGTTGAATTGTCATCTTGTTCTCTTTAGCCTTCTTCTTGGCAATCCCCTCAGTTCTTGATTAATCTTGAATTGTTCTTGAGTGTTCTTGAGTGTTCTTGAGAGTTCTTGAGTGTTTGGAAGCCTTGAAGTAACGGAACTCTGTCGAATTTCAGAGGTGTGCAGAAGAGACGCATCTCAAGGTAGAAGTGACTTCTAACTTCTACTTCTTTATTTTAATTTGAATAAGTCTTGCATGTGTGATGATGTTTTGAAGATAATTGATTGAATATATGTTTTAATATGCATGCTTTATTTAATTGATGTGCCATGAATATACATGTTATGCATGTTTAGAAATAAGAATACTGATATACATGAATTGTGTCATGAATAAATATTTAATGATTCATGTTTTGTATATGTTGCATCGATGGTTTAATCCAATATTGTGTGTTTTATCACTGAGAAAAGATTAAATAATTATTCAATCCACGTACCGGCGCGATGATGGACTGCATAGTGTCATCGTGTGTGTTCCACCCCCCGACCTGGCTTGTTGGTTTACCATTGACGATTTGAAACTGGGTTTCCAAGAGTGATCCCACTTCATAGATATTGGGGTTTGAGTTTTTCGTTTGTCATTCTCTCTTCCTACTATGTGGAACACAGAGATTAAACTCTTTCGGTCTGAATGTCAACTATAAACAAGAAATTTGTTTGAATTGCCTAATGTGCAAAAGTGTTTGATATGCTTGGTTTGTTTGAATTGAAATAATGATTTAGATGTTTAGAAAGATCCACTGGGATATGTGCTCACCCTTCTTTCTATTTTTCAGGTAGTGGATTTATATGAAGACCATGAAAATTAGTTAGGTTCTTTTATTTAAAAAGTTTTTAATTTCTATGTAAGGGCATGTTGCCCAAGTTTTGAATCTTCCGCTGTAAAAGTTTCTCTTCAAGCTCAAATTATGTACTCAATTTTATTTAATTAATTGAGTTTATAAATTTCAGTTATTTCCTATACTATTGCCTTATTAAATTCTTAAATTTAAGTTATGTTCTGTTAATACAATCAAAGCATGAAATAATTAAAATAGAAAGAAAGTCAAGTGTGTGTCACTTGTAAAGTAACACCGGCCCAGCCCGCCGTTTGGTTTAGTCCACCGTCAAGAGAACGGTGGTCGTATCCAATGCTTAAAGATACAGGGGATGGGGTGTTACAATGTAGCAATACAAGATAAATTCAATTTAAATTACTCATTAGTGGTTTGGTCTAAGTTGAGTTTTCTTTCTATAGTTGAAGTAGCTTGTAAAAAAAAAAAAAAGAAAGCTGCATGAGTTCATTTTGTATTAAAGTCCATAGTTAATTAAGATATAACAATTGTATGTGAAGTTGTGGACCAAGGTCAATGTGGATATTAATCTTTTCTTTTGTATTTAATTTCTACCCATCATGTTGAGAATCAGGTCTTTAATTATGAAAATTGTAGTGTTGTTTAAATTTTTAGCTTGAATTGTAACACCCCGGGCCCCACTGTGACGATATTGTCCCCTGTTAGACATGCCCAGCGTGGGGGTTTTGTTCCTGGCATGTGAGCCCAGCTCACACCCAAAAGGCCTCGTCACAAGGTTGTTACCCGGGCACACTTATAAACCAGACATCCCCCTGAGGTCCAGCCGATGTGGTATTATTCATCCGCCCCCCCTTAGAGGTCATCTTGTCCTCGAGATGCACACTTGTTACACTCAGGGTTGGTTTTGATACCACTTGTAACACCCTAGGCCCCACTGTCATGATATTGTCCCCCGTTAGACATGTCTAGCGTGAGGGTTTTGTTCCTGGCATGTGAGCAAAACCCCCACGCTGAACGTGTCTAACGGGGGACAATATCGTCACAGTGGGGCCCAGGGTGTTACAAGTGGTATTAGAGCCAACCCTGAGTGTAACGGGTCAAATAATCCCACATCAGCTGGACCTCGAGGGGATGCGTAGTTGATAAGCGCGCCCGGGTAACGTCCTTGTGATGAGTCCTTTTGGGTGTGAACTGCGCTCACATGCCGAGAACAAAACCCTCACGCTGGACGTGTCTAACGGGGGACAATATCGTGATAATGGGGCCCAGGGTGTTACAAGTGGTTTTAGAGCCAACCTTGAGTGTAACGGGTCAAATAATCCCACATCAACTAGACCTCAGGGGGGATGCCTAATTCATAAGTGCGCCCGGGTAACGTCCTTGTGACGAGGCCTTTTGGGTGTGAGTTGGGCTCACATGCCAGGAATAAAACCCTCACGCTGGACATGTCTAACGGGAGACAATATCGTCACAGTGGGGCCCAGGGTGTTGCAAGTGGTATCAGAGCCAACCTTGAGTGTAACGGGTGTGCATCTCAAGGACGAGATGGCCTCCAAGTGGGGGTGGATGAATAATCCCACATCGGCTAGACCTAAGGGAGATGTCTAGTTTTATAAATGCACCTGGGTAATGACCTTGTGACAAGGCCTTTTGGGTGTGAGCTGGGCTCACATGCCAACCGCGCTGGGCATTTTTAACGGGGGACAATATCGTCACAGTGGGGCCCGGGGTGTTGCATGAATGCTTGATGTTTCTTGTTCTGGTGTTGTCATTTTTATTCATTCTCCCGATAATTTAACATTCAGAAGGCATCCAATTGAATTTTAATTTTCTAACAGGATAACTCTAAGGATCAAACTTTGACTTTGCTCACATTTTAGCTGTGTCCAATCCTTTTCAAGCTCCTTAATACTTTGATAAGTTTTTTTTCTTAGCCATCGTACTTATTATTCACTAGTTTTTTATGCTTTAAAGTTGTAATCTTTCTATATAGTTTCTTAGCCCTCTCTTGTTATTCAGTTTTGGAAATTTTCTTCACCTTATAAGATCTATTTCTGTGAATCGAAGGTAAGTTCAAGACAAAAAGAAACAAGTAGTACTATTGGAATGCGTGAGAGTGTTGAAACAAGTCTTCTTCTACATTATAGATTGAAGGTATTATAATTCCCCATAAACTCTTGAGTTCTTCAAAAATCAAAATTTATACTATGTGATGATCCTCATTTAGTTGTATACACTTGGAAAGTACTTTAGGATGAATTCTACGCTATTGACTTCACTTTCTCAATTTTGGTACAAGTCTTTGCATTCTTAATTCTTATCCTAAGTGTTCATTTATGAATTTCTGATAGACTAGTCTTAACTTGCTGTGGTATCTAATTCTTCTTTTGGAGTATGACAGAAGGTAGTGTCAATACACTTATTGCAATTGGAAGAACCCATTAAAGAAGCCATTGAATAAATTTCAATTTTTTTAAGATATTTTATTTTTTACTTTGTTATTTACCTTTGTGTTATTGATACCCTCAATTAGACTATAAATATTTTATGAGGTTTTGTGTTGAAATATGTAATCCTCTTTGGCAAGTTTCTAACTTATATATATGTATGCTAGTTTTGATATCTTTTCAATTTTTATTTTCTTTTCAAGAACTTTTTGGAAAGAGTTTTGGTGCCTGTGAGAAATTTTGCATTTTGGATGCTTATGTACAAAGTGTTATGTTGCTTCATCTGCTGGATATGTTGCCAGTTTTGCATTTTGGACTACTTGCATGAAACGTTTCCTTTTTATATTACAAGCTTAAATGTTGAACCTTTTATTCTGGTTTATAGTCATCATTTTTCAATTGTTTGGCTACTTAATTTCAATAGATTTTCCAAAATCTTAACTTTCCATAGAAAGTAAGAATTCAAGTGCGGTAGTGAAATTGTGATCCAGGGATCAAAATTTTTTTTTTGTTGCTTTCAAGAGTTTGTGTCGGACTATTGAAACGCGTTGAAACTAGTTTCGGCAAAAAAACCCTCCTAGATTGCTCGTGGTGATCAAAAAACAGTTTTTCAAAATCTTAACTTTCAATAGAAAGCAAGAATTCTAGTGGGGTAGTGAAATTGCGATACGGGGATCAAATTTTTTTTTATCACTTCTGGGAGTTCGTATTGAACTATTAGAACACGCTGGAACTGGTCTCGGCAAAAAAACCCTCTCGGATTGCCCGTGGTGATAAAAAACAGTTTTTCCAAAATCTTAACTTTCCATAGAAAGCAAGAATTCAAGTGGGGTAGTAAAATTGCAATCCGGGGATCAAAAACTTTTTTCGTTGCTTTTGGGAGTTCGTTCGAACTATTGGAACACATTGGAACTGGTCTTGGCAAAAAAGCCCTTCTGGATTGGCTGTGGTGATCGAAAACAATTTTCCAAAATCTTAACTTTCCATAGAAAGTAAGAATTCAAGTAGGGCAGTGAAATTGCAATCCGGGGATTGAAATTTTTTTTGTCACTTTCGAGAGTTTGTGTCGGATTATTAGAATGCGTTGAAACTGGTCTTGACAAAAAAACCCTCCCAGATTGCCCGTGGTGATAAAAAATAGTTTTTCGAAAATCTTAACTTTCCATAGAAAGCAAGAATTCAAGTGAAGTAGTGAAATTGCGATCCAGATCAAAAAAATTTTCCATCGCTTCCATGAGTTCGTTTCAGATTATTAGAACGCGTTGGAACTAATCTTGGCAAAAAAGCTATAATAACCCAAAACATTGTAATGCGTCCACATCGAAAATCAATTTAAGAATTTCAATTTAATATGAAAATTTTAAAGAAAACATGTTTTGAATGTGTAATTGTGTGCATGAAATCAAAATAAAATCATATAAAATAATTTCAATCGCTTAGAAACTCAAAAATAATGAAAAATAGGAAAGAGGCTCAAAAGATCATGGTCTGACTACGGTAATCATGGAGGAAAACCATCCAGAACAGTGAGGTTACACTACTGATCGTGGTCCATACAGGGCCGACTGCGGTCCACAGTCAAAAAAACTAAAAATTTCGAGAAAATTGACCACCGACCGAAGTCCTCACTTGCCGATTGCGGTCCGTGCGTGATGTATAAATAGAATGGTCAACTTAAACTCGTTATTTCCACTTTCAGTTCATTCCAAACGAGGGTGAAGCGATTTTGGAAAGCTAGAAGAAGCACTCTAAAGCAAGTTGAGTTGGAAATTGAAGATTTAAAGGTAAGAATCTGAGTCCCTCTACTAATTTACTCTCTCAATTACTATTTGCTTAATCTAAAAAAAATTCAGATATTCTTATCGTAAGGTGAATGAAGGAATTCTATTATAAAATAACCCTACTATCTAAAGTAAATTTAAATCGTTTTCTCATTTAAAGTCCTAAAACATTTGAGAATTGAATTTTACTTCAGTTTTCATGGAATCTTGGATTTAACGGCATCTAAGGAACTAAAATTGGTTAGCTCGTTTTCTGTGAAAGGAAGTGAAGTGAATTGAGGTATTTGAAAACATTTTTGCTTTGAATTGAGTTGTTAAGTCATTTCAAATGGTTTGTGAATGGTGTTGATTATGGAAAGTAGGTGGTGAGATTTTTGGGAACACCAAGGTGAAAATCTCGAGTTTTGGACACGTAGTGACTGCAAAGTGCATATTAGGGACAATTTGTTTTGAAAATAAAGTTGAAAGGAATCCTAAAACACTTAGGTGAGAGGGATATCCTTGCTCTTTAGTATTATGCGGGAATCATGCTTGAGACATGATGGTTGCTAGTATATGATTTATATTATAGGTATGTTTGATATTGATTGGAATTGAATTGTTTGGTTGCAATTGTTGAAAGTGTCAAATAATTTATTGTTATACATGATGTCGATTGAGAATTACCATTCATGTGATATTTCATTAATTAATTTATTATACCATGTTGATTGAATGCCATGGATTTGAATGAATGATCGTGTTTCACTAAACTAAGATTAATAGCTAAATAAGAATCCTACACATTGGTATGATAGGTTGCAAAGCATCATAAATATTCTTGACCCTTAGTTTCGATGACATTTTCATTGTCTTGGGAATAATAAGGAATTGGTTGCATAGCATTCCTTACCTTTGACTGTGAGGTCTTGGGAATAAGAGGAATTGGTCGCTAGGAATTCCTTTCCTTAGATTTTGCTCGACACTTGGTTAGTCTTCGGGATTTGGTAACTGGCTACAGAGCGTTACCTTAGTAATTGGCTACATAACATTACATTTCCTTAGACTGTGATTCACATGTACCGGCTGCGAGGGCGTGCATGGGGATAAGTAATTGGCTGCAGAACGTTACTTATCTTTGGATGTTGATGTTCTTGATTTCTTGTTTCTGGCCAAATTGCATGCTCTTATTTTTTATCCTGGATCACGAGGGAATATTGGGAGTCTAATCAACTCTTTCGGTTTAGGTTACAACAAACAATTGAATGCTTGAAATGCCTAATGTTTAAAAGTGTGTGTATGTTTTGAGTTTGATCTTGTATAATGCTAGAGATGCATAGGATTAACTCATTGAGCTTTTGAGCTCACCCAATCATTTCATTTTTCAGGTTGTTCACAAGTCTAATGTATAATGACTACTTTCAGGCAGTGGAAATGTTTAAGGAAAGGTCCATAATTTTCTTATGAAATTTTGTATCAAAATGACTTTGATGTAATTATGGAGTAGAACCGTTGTTCTTCATTTTGTTTGATGATGGAAATATAATCGAACTGTAGTTTCATACTTTGATGTTGTATTTATAGTTGGACTCTATTTTCATATTTTGATAATATATATATAACTTATGGAATATTTTCTTGAACTTGATATTTTTTGAATATTACTTTGAGTATTTTTACAAGAAATGTTTAACTGAAAGTTGATAAATATGGGCTCACTATTTTAAAAATTTTCTCATTTATTGTTTGAGAAATAGTAGAATTTGTAAAGAAGGTAGCATTCCGGTCATCAGGAGATGGTAACCCGATGATTCCCATCCCGAGGAGTCCAGACCTGAGGCCGGGGTGTTACAAAAGCCCTCCCAAATTGTCCGTGGTGATCAAAAACAGTTTTTCAAAATCTTAACTTTACATATAAAGTAAGAATTCAAGAGGGTTAGTGAAATTGTGATCTGGGGATCAAAAAATTTTTCTAACGCTTTTGGGAGTTCATGTCAAACTATTAGAACTCGCTGGAACTGGTCTCGGCAAAAAAACCCTCCCAGATTGCCTGTGGTGATCGAAAATAGTTTTCCAAAATCTTAACTTTGCATAGAAAGCAAGTGTTGTGACCCCTTTTTGAACCTTATACGAGCGGCCCGACCGGCACAATAGTTAGACAAGTCTACTCCTCAGTCAAACTTGTCGACTACTCTTTAGCCTTACCATTGAAACCATTATTGTATTTAGAGTGTAAGAAAATCAAGATAAGTAGAATAATATAACAACAACGGAAGTCTTTAACATTAATTAAATTACTAGAGTCCAGTTCATCTTTACATTTTCAAAACTTGTACATAATGATTTAAAATACCAAAAATACCAAAATAACAAAACAACGTACTAGTGATAGGCTAAAAAAATCATGCGTACTGCATGTTTTTCCCTTTATTTACACCGGACAGACTTGAAATGTTAAGAGTAGTGAGCTCGATATCCACGTGAGCCCAGTGAGTAGCAACAGATATATCTACTTAAATCTAACATTCTACATGCAATGCAACAGACAACATTTCAAGCATTCAAATAAAATGCAACAAAGAATAACATGTAAAATCATTCATATAAAAATACAACAGTCTAATATGCAACGAAATATGTCATGTCGCATGCCATGATTCAAGGGTCCAGTATCTAAACTCGGCACCCTTCTTTCACTTTAAGGATCCTCTGGTTATACTACCATTCCAAACGGACGTGACCAATCATTTAGGCCATACTACGATATCAATCCATGATCGTGGCCCACCAACCAGGCCATATTGTCGTATCTCGACGATCATGGCCCATCGACCAAGTGGTATAGTTGCCACCCACGAATCAATAGAGGGTACCAACATACCACTCTTATTTCAAGACTATCACGGTCCAATGTTTGCACCTCAGAACCTCTCATCACTAGGCTAGATCAGCACATCTGAAGACCCATCGATCAATCCTATCTCAGAACTATCACGATCTAATGTCCGCACCTTGGAACATTTCTTCATTAGGTCAAGTCGGCACATCTGAAGATTTGTCGATCAACTCTATCTTGGAATAATTAGATCTAATGTCTGCACCTCGAAACCTCTCATCCTGAGGCCAGGTCAGCACATTTGAAGATCTACACTTATTTCTTAGTCACGTCTCACTCAAAATGGCACAATGGCCAACGCTATTGAGCTGATATTGTCCCACATTTTGATACCTCACCCACACAAGGAGTTGACCAGGTAGTGGGTTTTGTTCCTGGCAAGACTCGAACACAAGTCCCCCTAAGAGGCCTCGTCTTAATACAATATGCAATGCATGTGGTACACAATTATCCAACAACCATAACTAGAATATAAGATTAAATAAATACATCAAATTACTACTCACAAACTAGATCGACTGTCGACGCTTTCCTGGTCGTCGATCGCGTCTCCCGATATCGAGCCCAGTACTGAAAGCTCACATTGTTAAGACGTGTTTCGCTTTTGGTATACACTACTACGCAACGTCCTCACGAATTGCTGTAATATAGAATAAATAGGAAAATTTAATTATTTCCTATATTATGCATTTTTTTCATGTGAAGTAATTCATAATGCTATACAACATTTATTATAAATAATGTTATATTTATAACATTACATAATCAATTATATATATATATATATATAATATTAATTTTTATATTTTTTCCTCTAATTGCATGAATGCAAATTTAATATATCTATTGATATCCAAAAATTCTAATTTTAGTATCATTGAGTTCAAAATTTCATTCTAGTCATTTCAGTTCCCGCCTATCAGAGTTTCTGTGCTAATAGACATACCCCCGATGGGTCAACTTCTAATTATTATATACATTCATAGGGTCTACGATGGTATAAATAAACTATATATTTGCCTTCTACTCATTAATCTGAACACAATGATACATAAATTGCATAGTCTTATTCTTAATGAAAATACACTCCAATTTTGGATTATAGAATAAACTAACACATTTAATAAAAATTACATTAGAAAAATTAATAACTTCAATAACAATTTTAAATTGAATAGAGGTATAAATAGATTACCTAAAATGTCAAATCCTCGAGAAATTTGTTGTTTCCTTCCCTTTTTCCTTCTCTTTTTCTTCTCTTTTCTTCTTCTTTTTCCTTCTTTTTCTTTCTTCTTTTTTTGGTTTTCCCGGATGATGAATTATGAGCAAGGGATGGTTTCTCGGATGATGATTTATGAGCCAATTTGAAGCCATATTTATAGGAAAGGTAATTGGGGTGGTCCCATTAACATTAAATACCAAGATAAGGCAACACCTCATGCTCCTTTATCTCTTTAATAAATCAATTTCATTATTCTTTTCATCATCGCCCACCTCATCATTCTTATCCAATAACTAATAATGATTTTGATTTCACTTTATTATTTATTTTTCCTCACTTATATATGCAACCATAAATATATATACATACATACATATACAAAGTTATCTCTTAACATTTATTTATATCTACCTAATCACGATTTTTTTTTACTTATCCATCCTTCTTTTTATTTATGCATTTTACTAATTCATTTTTTTCCATGAATGTGCCCCATATATATATATATATATATATATATGTATGTATACATATATACCCATCTATAGGCATCTTTTTTTAATTATACCTTATATTAATTTCATGATTCCATTGCCATCATTATTTAATTTAATTTTATTCATTCATTTTAATTCATCAATTTTTATCAGCTTAATTCACACTAAATAATCATTTCATTATTTATTATTTATTTTACTTTCTCAATTAATACACTTATTAATCAATATTATCATCCAAAAATCACGTAATAAATTATATAATACCCATAAAATCATATATTTTTATTTATAATTTATTAATTAATACATGAAAATACATATTGAGTCTATCGACTCAATATCTAAAAATATAGGTTGTTACAGTAAGAATTCAAGAGGGGTAGTAAAATTGTGATTCGAGGATCAAAATTTTTTGTCGTTTTTGGAAATTCGTGTAAGACTATTAGAACACACTGGAACTGGTTTCGGCAAAAAAGCCCTCCCAGATTGCTCGTGGTGATAAAAAACTAATTTTCCAAAATCTTAACTTTCCATAGAAAGCAAGAATTCAAGTGGGGTAGTGAAATTGTGATTCAGGGATCAAAAAAGTTTTTCGTAGCTTTCGGGAGTTCACGTTAGACTATTAGAACGTTCTGGAACTGGTCTCGGCAAAAAAACCCTATTGCCCGTGGTAATCGAAACAATTTTCTAAAATCTTAACTTTCCATAGAAAGCAAGAATTCAAGTGAAGTAGTAAAATTATGATCTAGGGATCAAATTTTTTTTTATCACTTCTTGGAGTTTGTGTCGGACTATTAGAATGCGCTGGAACGTGTCAGATTATTAAAACGCGTTGGAACTAGTATCAGCAAAAAAACCCTCTTGGATCGCCCGTGGTGATTAAAAACAATTTTCCAAAATCTTAATTTTCCATAGAAAGCAAGAATTCAAGTGGGGTAGTGAAATTGCAATCCGTGGATCAAAAAATTTTTATGTCACTTTCGAGAGTTTGTGTCAGACTATTATAACGTGGTGGAATTGGTCTCGGAAAAAAACCCCTCTCGGATTGCCCGTGGTGATAAAAAACAATTTTTCCAAAATCTTAACTTTCTATAGAATGCAAGTATTCAAGTAGGGTGGTGAAATTGCGATCCGAGGATCAAAATTTTTTTTCATCACTTCCTAGAATTTGTGTTGGAGTATTGGAATGCGTTGGAACTGGTCTTGGCAAAAATGCCCTCCCAAATTGCTCGTGGTGATCGAAAACAGTTTTCCAAAATCTTAACTTTGTATAGAAAACAATAATTTAGAGGGGTAGTGAAATTGCGATCCAGGGATCAAATAATTTTTCTGTCACTTTTGGGAGTTTGTGTCAGACTATTAGAACGCGTTGGAATTAGTCTCGGCAAAATGGCCCTCCTGAATTGCCCGTGGTGATTAAAAACAATTTTCCAAAATCTTAACTTTGTATAGAAAGCAAGAATTCAAGATGGGTAGTGAAATTGTGATTCTGGGATGAAAAATTTTTTTCGCCGCTTTCGGGAGTTCGTGTCGGACTATTGGAACGTGCTGGAATTAGTCTCAGCAAAAAAGCTCTCCCAGATTGCCCATGGTGATAAAAAACAGGTTTGTAAAGTACAAAAGAAAAAAATAAAAAAAAATTGAACTATTGTCGCCCCTTGAAGGGGTGGCAATGTGTTTGTTAAATTTCTACTCATGCTGCCCCTCTAAGGGGTCACTATTAACTAAAATTAAAACAAAAAGACACTCAGATTAAAAAAACTCAGATAAAAAAATCCAATGCCGCCCCTTAGAGGGGCGGTAATTGACGAAAAAATTAAAAAAAAACTCATGTATTGCCACCCCTTAAAGGGGCACATGCGTTAACCTAAACCAAACGAAAGCACTGTGGAGTTTCCACGTCGGCATCTGACATGGCACCTAGGTTTCAACCACATGCCTAAATGGAAAAATTGTTTTATCTGGCGCCCAAAATGGGATATATAATTTTGATCAAGACTTATAAGGTCTTTTTTCTCGCCCATATGTGCTATTCTGAAAAAATGACCAAATAAGGCTTGATACAAAGACTATATCCCATTTTAGTCTCCAATTAATTTTATATCCCTTTTTAGGCAAGTTGTTGCCAGCTGGACATCATTTCATCTCGCCTAGTTGGGGCAACTTGGCTACAAAGCAAGGTTTTTTTTTGGAATTACAGTAGTGCGCCTTCCAAAAAGGCGCCAGTTGCAAATTTCAAAGTGGCGCTTTTTTGCAAAGACGCCACTGTGAAAATTTGGAAAATTTTAATGTGGAAATATGAAATTTTCAATGTGGCGACTTTGCAAAAGGCACTACTGGTCAATTTCCAAACTTTTACCATGGCGTCTTTGCAAAAGGTGCCACTTTTGAAATGCAAAATTTTTAAAAAATCAATGGGTGGCATGCCATAAAACCCCCAACATTCCCCACTTTCCTGCACATTGTCATCTTCTTCACCCACTAGCATCACCGATTTTCAAGAAAGAAAGATATCTCCAGCGAACCATAAAGCCTCTCTGTTCTCATCTGTTGTCGTCCCAACCACAAAGCCTCTTCGTTCTCATCTTCAGTGAATGACCATTGATCGAGCCTTAACCACTGCTAAAAAACTCATTTCGTTTAGCGTCTTTGGCGAATGTCCATCGATTGGTATATTCTTGGATTGTCCGACTGCACTATCGCTCTTTTTTGTACAAATCACCAGAGTTGTCAAGAACCCTCTGCTAAAGCTCTTCTTCACTGGATCGTTGAGGTGAAGATGAGTTTCTAGTGATTTGAGCTAAGATCCAAAGCGCCTTTGACGAACAACCACTGATCGAGCCTCAGCCACTGCTCAAAACCCATCCTTGCGTTTTCGGCGAATGACCACCCACATACTTGGACTCCATGTAACTGCACTAGCTGTTCTTTGTACGAACTGTCAGAGCCGTCAAGAACCCTTTGCTGAAGCTCTTCCTCGATGGATCATTGAGGTTAAGTGAGATTCTAGTGCTTTGAGATAAGATTCGAAGCACCATTAATGAACAAAAAAAATAGTACAGAAGAGAGGTTCATCTTCATCTTCAGTGCACATCTCCATCTTGTTCATATTCTTTTGATCATTTATAGCGAAACAGGATGCGAGTGTTCCAATTTCCCCTTCCTGCACGTGTTCTTTGTCTTCCCCTTCATCGTCTACTTTTTTGCAGTGACGAGTTTTGCATTTTTCAACGAGCAGGTAACTATATGTATTTCAACTTTTTCAATTGCTTTTTTGACTAGAATTTTTTAAGGTCATGTCTCCATCTTCAATTACAATTAGAATAATATTATGGACCACTTTTTAATATAATATCTTTTTATTTTATCAAAATGATTGTATTTATATATAAAGTTCATTAGTTGACAATGGAATATTTGGTGAGTTAGGTATATTTATTCAAAAGGAAAAAAAAAGTAAATGTTGATTAGTGTACATGTAAATGCAATTATTGTTAGTTTGGTTTGTCGGGACCCCTTCCCTAGGATGAAGGGCGAATCGACCGGCACAGTGTCCCAACAAACCCGCTCGCAAGCCGAGCTTGCCAAGACACTGTTAAGCCTCAATCTTACTACCTACATCACACACTATCA
>JAJIYU010010189.1:0-16478 GCA_030144865.1 Tinospora cordifolia | reverse complement strand
ATACAAGGCAACTCCCAACAAGAACATTAGCAAGTGTCCTCAATGCAAGCAAGACACAATTTCTAATTACATTACGCATCTTAGTTGCTTAGTTAGAGCTTTCTAAAATGCTTTTATGTGTCATCATAAGCATGGCCACCTTCTAAGTAATAATCCTTTGGGCAACTAATTGATTAATTATATCCTGAATTGTGCAATTCAATAAAGTATACATTTAGTAATCACCAAAATAATTAGGAGATTAGAAAACATACCATTTGCAAGTGAAGAGGGTATCAATCTTATTGGTAGGCTTTACTCTTGGGTCCTTACAGAAAGCCAGCGGCCGCAAATGCTCTTTGAGTGAGATTGAAGATTACAACAACCTTGTGTAAACTGTTAGTGAACAGATTAATACTGGATAAACATAAATTTGGAAAATTATGGTAATTAAGTTGTATTAACTATAGCATTGAAGGGCACTAACTGTTCTTGAAATGTTTTTAAATTCCAAAATACAAAAGGTTTAAAGAAGTAATAAAGCAAAATTTAGTGAATTGAGTTTTGAGTGAGATGAAGGACATGCACATAACACATTATATGCATACCTAGGCTTCCTACCTAGCCAATTTTCCATGTCCATATCCTTACTTATGGCCTAACACTTCAACATTTAAATATGCGTTCCTCTTTCTTTGAATTTGTTTGAGATTGAAGCGATATCATATGATTTTACTCAAAATATACAACTGAATGTTAATTAACATAAATAAAAAATTAAATTAAAAAATCTAATAAAATACTTGGCAAAGAACAATGGGATCGAAGTGATATCATGTGATAATACTATAATGAAAACAAAAATAAAAAATAAAAATAAGAAAGCCTTGTCGCACATCTATATGCCTTATTATCTTAAATGAATAGTAAGGAGACCAAGATGGGCAAAAAGAAAGGAATTAAATCAACCAGAAAATATTTACATTAATCCTCTCTATATAAATTAAATTTATAAGCATCAGCACATGTTATTTTTGGATGTGATTACTAAAAGAACAAGTTTGTTGTATCAACTTCATTCTATCTTCTTTAGCCAAAAGCCTTGCATCTTATGTCTGTATTTTCACCTATATAACCTTATGTTCTTCCACATTTATGAGAAAATATAACCATTCAAGGTATACAATATCTCCAATACTCTCAATAAAAAATAATTTAAAAAGAAATGCAGTTTAGAGCAACCTAAGTCCCATTAGCTGAATCACCTACCAAACAAGCACTTCCTTTTGAAAACATGTCTCTAATTATAACAAGGGAGTAGAAAAAATGAAAGCAGCATCTAGGTGAGCTTAAGAAGGTGTTCTACTTCCATCACTATGAGATTAGGCATCCTTTGATTGGAAAGTTCCGTGATGTTAGAAGAGCTAGCTGCTCAAGAGTAAAAGCACAACAAAGATAATAAAGCAAAATCACAGACGAATCCATTGAGTTAGACGAGAGTATTGCATCTTATGTTACTTATAATACAACAGTTGCAAGCAAAATTGAAGGGCAATAAGATCTAAAAATGATCAAAAGCTATTTAAAGCTATTTAAAAATTAAAGCGGGTTCTCTATAGGCATCCTTAAGATTCTAGATCAGTCCACGAACTTGCTTGGTTTATTCAAATGCAAAATATCCAAGATTATGGACAACAATGATCCCAATTTGTACAAATAACAAGTAGACATCAAAAGAGAAAGTTAAGGCAACATGGATTACCTTATGCCGCAGAAGAACACTTTTTGCATCTAATTATAACACTACTATATACACATCTCCCTCTCAATCTAAAGAGCAAAAGGAGTTGTATATCTCTGATACATGCCCTTTTCTTAATTCAAAAGAACTTACCATAAACCAAATCGTTACAGTTACCTAGTAGATCATAATTGAGAATGGCATAGGAAAGGATTAGATACTTTAACAATACTTCAATTCAACAAACCTCAATTGATCAACACAAGAAGTTAAAGTAGCAGGGGCGGATGGGTCAACAGAAAGAGATGGAAATGGTGTCTTAGAGGATGTTCCATTGACACTAACGATAATCTTTTGTTTAAGCTTTGGAAAAGTTTGCAGCAGCAGCGCCCACATGTTCATGCTTAGCATATTTCTCGCAATATTCTAGATCAAATCGGTAAGGACCAGTGAATTGTAAGCAATTTGTAGAACAAATAATTAGAAACAAAAATTAATTTTAAATTAAAAAATAGGCCAATTGAAGTGCACTTATTGAGTTCATCTATGGGTCGTTAACGTATTACACTTATATATACCGCATATCATTCATATAGTTGGTTGAATCTAACTAAATTCGAGGTACCTCAATTTTTGCTTTTTTGTTTTTTTTTTTTTTTCTAAAAAAAGGTTGGAGGTGTCTCATGTTGATCACATGAAGGATGAACTAGTCTATCTTTTTCCCGTTATGTATTAACATGACAACGTTAAAATGTTATGGACCTTTTGTGTAATACTCCGGCTCCCGGTTCTGTCACATACGTCATAGGCAACATGTTTGTCTCGTAGCTTGAGACGTAATTTCACTCGTGTGCAGTGACTCCTGCTTTCTATTCGAGAACCGAGATATTACTTTTTTTTTCGTCACCTATCACATTTGTTAGTTGCAGCAGACAATATTCCAAAGTACAAAATAAAATATAACTACACTTGCTTAAAAATAGAATAACAATAACCTTGGGATCACATAATAACTGAAAAGACATTAATTTATTATCAAAGTTACGAACAATTTTGTAGGCCCCATAAATAATGTCTGACCTAATGGCCGACATCTCATCGGATTAAATCTAGTGGGTCCCATGCCCTATAATTAAAAATAGCAAATAAAGTTCATTTTCTAATATTCTCATATTGTAAGGCACATTACCACTGATGACTATTTTTACATTCATTTGTTAGAAGCAACGTCTTCAATAGTTACCTAAAAAAGAGTGAGTGGGGTGAGCTCAAGAACCTTGTGGATCATACAGAGTACATCAATAGCATTATTTAAATCAAACACTGAATATGTAAATACTTATCATTCATTAGGCATTTCAAACATTTAGTTATCAACAATCATTAATTAGACCAAAGAGTCTAACTCTGGCATTCTCTCATCATTATCATATCAGAAAGACAAGGAAACTGCACTATATGTTAGATTCCAATGGGATAAGGACACGCCCATCACCCAACCTAGGAATTAGGGTCACACCCATCGCTCCATCACCAAATAACTAGGGTCACACCCATAGTTTTATCATCAAAAACTAGGGGCAAACCCATCGTTCTTTATCGCAAGAACACCCACAATGATTTCCCATGGACCACTATGACAATACGTGGTTCAACTCTAAATTTATCTTTGCTTGTGTATCAATAAACATTTCATTATGTATAAAGAATCATTATACAATAACATAATCATGTTGATCATTGTCTAAAACATAAATACTACAACAATTATTTTATAGAAGTATAAAAGCATGTAAACACCGAACATGGACATATAACTTATATTAATCTGGCATTCATATATTCGTCATGTTATTCACAAATCATTTAGCAACATCCTAGCATGCTTCTAGGCATTCAAACAATGTAAACATCACATATTCAATATTAAAATTCAAATAATACTAGGGAGTAACGTAATTACTTCCACCACACGTAGATTTTATTGAATCCTTGTGTTGTTATTCCAACTTATTTTGAGTCTTCAACTATCAGTCTTCAGGATTTATGTTTTGAAAATATGATTTAATAATTGGTCATGAATAGTACATATGTATAGTACCATATATATGAATAGTACCATATATATAAATAGTACCGTATCTATGAATAGTGTGTATCTGTGAACAGTGAATGTGAACAATACCAAATAGTAATAGTGAACAATGTCATACTTGTGAATAGTAGGCGACGTATACGTGAACAGTAATACATACTAAAATGGATAAAAGACATCTCCAATCTTAAATAGAGATTTAGACAGAGTTATTATACTTGCTTTGATTTGTAGAGCCCTCTAGTTGCTCCAAAAGATGTGCTCAGAAGTAGACCTTTATTATTGCTATGTAGAAACTAGGGTTTTCTCATTTCTACTACTATATTTGTTGTCTAGAACAGCCAAAGAAAGAGAGAAGAAAAAAGAGTAAGAAAAGAAATTATTTCTTTTTTGCTGTAATGAATTTTCAGAATGAAGAAGGGGTTTATATCGATTTTTTAGCACAAAATGACAGAAATGAACAGTAGTGAACAGTGCACTATAGTGAGCTACAGTACGCTGAAAGTATTTTGTCTTTGATGAACAATGCTACAGTACGCTATAGTAACTACCGACAAAACAGTACGCTATAGTACCGTATTTATGAATAGTGTCATATTTTTTAACAATATTTTTTTAAACTTGAATTTCGAGTATTACATTTCATGTAGACTGAAAGGCCTTTACTATGAGTAGAGGATGGGTCATAATGTCAGAAAGATCTTATCAAATAATATATAGAAGAAACCACAAACTTTTTTCCTTTGATCTTAGTAAAACTTTTCTCATTTCACTAATTTTTGGAATGGGCTTGTTGTTTGCTAGGTTTTTGAGTCAAAATGAATTTTATGGCCTAGATGTGGGATATTATTGATTTTGCTTAATACACCAAGAAGGTCACACACTCCATCCATTGCCTTCAAGAAAGGAAAAAAAATTTGAAAAATGGAAGGTTTTGGGAAGACTGCAGAACATATGTGGTGCTTTTGGCATTCACATGTAGGATACAACAATAAAATAGAAGGTATAAAAATCTGATACAACATGTAGGCCATGCGTTGGGAAATAGCAAGAAAATTCTTTTATTTGACCTTTATATTCATGTGACAGGTGCAAGGCAGTTGCTTGTGCATGTCCATAGAGAGAACAATCTTGCAAAAGAACTATTTTGAAAGATTAGTTTTTAGGAAAAAGCACTCACTCATTTCTTTAAGATGTTGGAGTTCTAATATAACCCTTTGATGTAACTTCTGCCTCTTCTTTTTCATATTATTGAAATGGCAACCCTTTGACTTGTATCTCAACCATGAAAAATTACTTGCTATGTTTGAATATATGAAGCAATATTGACTCAACAATAGGACATCTTGCTTTTCTGTAAAGGATAAACTGTTAAGCTCACGAGTTCAAGTGTTCAAATCTTGATGAAGTATGACTAATCTCATGTAAAATATAGCTAATTCAATGGAACTTTATAATTAACAAGAAGACTAGATTCCAAGAACGGACAAAGAAAAGCTCAAATCCACCTATTACAATGCCGCATACCTAGCTTCAAGATGCATGAAATTTATAATCTACTATAAGAAAATGACAATATGCCAACGAAAACTTCCATCGGTAAGTAAATAAATTTCGTCAATGAAAAAAAAATACTGGTGGAATGCCAATGAAAAAAAATTTTGCCATAACTATTGTCGACAAGTCATTCACCAATGAAAAACTATGTTTATAACTAATTTTTAATGAAAATTCTATTGGCAAAATAATTTGGTCACAGAATCTATAGTTTATTATCCATGGATTAGTGAACATTTTGGAATTACAATGTGCAAAGTTTGTTGCAAAACTGTCAGTAATTATAAAATTTACTAATAAATTAGCAACGAATTATGCCTAGGTATGTTTCTTAATTTTTTTTTATTTTCTTCAGTAATTCATTGATGAATTAATTCATATTTTTTTATTTTTAATATGGTATCATAATTACAAGAAAAAGATAAAATATACAAAAACAAAAAACCTGTAAAATCTAGCCTAAGCTAATAGGGTAGTCATTGTCATACTCGTCGTAACCCTCATGTCAAACGTCGAGAGGTCTGTGAGTTAGTCATCACTAATGGAAGCGATTGAGAGATTGAATTGTTGTATAATTTTTTTTTTGTATTTTTTATACAATTTCATTTTTCAACCCTGCAACTAGATTTTTTTTCCTCCGTCAACTTCATTGCCCAAACTTGGAACCCCATCTTTGTTTTTGTACGTGTTATTTCTTTTTAGTTTTCCTTTAACTCCATCAACTTCTTCTTACAACTCTATCACCTAAACATGCCTACAACATCGATTAAATTTTATTGTAAATCAAAGTAAAATCTTATTTTTGGTTTTTTAGCAAGGTTAATTAATTTGGCTTTGCTGTTGCAAATAGTTAGTTTTCTAGTTTGTTTATCTTTTTTATTTTATTTTATTTTTTCCTATTTTATCTTCTTTTTGTCTGTTATTCCTTATTTTTAATCTTTTTTAAGTCTAATACAAATTTAACCCCATCTAATTTTGTAAAAATAGCTCTAAAGTAATATTCTTGGTGCTAGATATACCTTTATATAGCGTAATGTGCATTGTAGATATATCTTCTCATGAAGCATGACTTGTGTCGTCGAGCTACAACTTAAGGGAATGTTGAACATTTCATAAAACAATGCCATGCGATTCTCTTCCCAACCTCACCAGTTGGAAAAAGGTTTAAGCCAGCAAATTAAGATGGTCTAATGCATGGTCCCCTAGGGTGCATTAAAAGATTCTCTACTCTTAAAAATTTGAGGTTTGGGGTCCGAATTCCCTCTAATTATTTAAAGAGTTAGTTAAATTAGCTACTCTTGAAAATAAAATTCATTATAAAGTTATTAATACAAGGTCAACCTTCCTATAATATAAAATGTTGGTATCGAAACATAACATGCATGGTACGTGTAACAATTTATATGAGATGAAATGTGAATTCTAAAGTGACATGTTGTAGAACTTTAAATGATATAATCGAATTTGAACATTTAACATCATAGAAGTCATACTAATTAAAGATCAAATGAAAGAGACCCATATTTGTATTTATTCATATCATCTTAGTTGGGTCTCTTTCATTTGATCTTTAATTAGTATTACTTCTATATATATATACATATATGAGACCTTAAATGAATTACCAGTTGAAAACAACAAATTATTAACATTAGATGGCAATGAAATTGAAGTAGAAACATACTAAAAATTACACGACAGAAATAATTAGGAAATATTTAACATGTAATTTAAATGCCCACATAACTCTCTCACTCAAGTAAAGTGGAGAAAGCATATTAAGTAGGAACATGTTAGAGATGTAGTACGGTCTGTTATGAATCTAAGTTGTTAAGGTCGTATAATTAGTTAATTAGTTATCTATTTGTCAAATAAGGGAATGCCACATGTCTCTGTGATAGAGTTTAATCATGTATAAATAGGTACTAATCTTGATTAGTTAAGATATACAATAAATGAGATACACAACCTCTCTTGGTGTGATTCTTTCCTCTATTTCATCTTCTCTTGTTTTCATTTTCTGGAAAGCAAACTGCTTCTTCATTGTTCATTTTGAAGTCTTGCAATTCATTATTTGTTGATTGATTAAGCTTATAAAGTAAATATAGTATCAGAGCAGTCATCTATTGCTTATCAAGGCACTCAAAGTCTCACCGATGGAAGCTCCAAGCTTCACTCTTTGATGAAACTAGAACTTAATGTCAAGCTTAGTCATGGCAATTATCTCCTATGATGACAACAAGTTCTAGTTGTAATTAAAGGTAATCGTCTTGGATCTTTTATTGATCCAACTATAAGTCGTCCAATGTGCGTAAACAAAGATGAATCTACCAATCAAGCATTTCTTGACTAGGAGCAACAGGATCAAAACCTGCTATCTTGGATTTTGTCATCAATCAATCAATATCTCCTTCCTAAATTGGTTGGTTGCTCAACTGCATGTGAATCTTGAAATAATATTGAAGTATTGTTCTCTTCTTAGTTGATAGCAAACATAATGCGACTGAAGTTTCAGTTACAGACTTTGAAGAAAGGAGGTATCTCCATGTCTGAATATCAATTGAAGAAGAAGAGTCTCATTGACTCACTAGCATTAGCAGGCTATGTAATGAATGATGAAGACAAAAATAATGTCCATCCTAAGTGGTTTGGAGCAAAAATATGATAGTTTTGTCATACCAATCACATATATGCCTTAGTGTTTACTATGCCTGACGTCTTAGCACTCTTGCTCACACATGAAACAAGAATTAAGCAATATGTTCAAAATGATTCCATGACTGCAAATGTTGCAGCAGGAAAGAAGGGATATGTGACTCCACGGTCTAAATACACCAATAACAGCTGTAGAGGATTAAATAATGGTGGTAGAAAAGGTCATGGTCGTGGTAGAAACAAGGGCAATCAAGTACCTTGTCAAATCTATCATAGACTTGGTCAGAACGATGGCAGAAGATTAAATAATGTGATCAAAACTACCATTTTGATCACACCTTTTGGTTTCAAAATGCCTAGACACCACAACCTAATCAAGATTTTGGAGGATCTGACAATGTTACTCAAGGCAATATTGCTGATATGGTTGGTTCTAGCGATGCTATTATAGATTCAATCTACTTTCTAAATGGTGGTGCAACTGATCATTGCACACTTGATGGTGGAAATTTGATGAATAAAGCTAAATGTCATGGAAAGGAAAAACTCTTTGTAGGAATGGTGTTAGTTTAATCATTAAAGCTTTTCGATCTAACCTTGCTTATCTGACAATCATAAATTTCTTCTAAAAAACATTCTTCACATTCCGCAAATCACCAAAATCTTTTAAGTGTTTCTAAATTTGTTTCTCACACAAAGACATGTAGCATTCCCTTATTTAACATATAGATAATTGATTAACTTATAGCACCTTAATAGCTTAGATTCATAATAAACTATACTATATCTCTAACAATGCGGGAGGAATATACTGTTAAGCTTCTCAAACTAGGCCAAATGTAGCTAAATATATAAACAGAGTTTGCCAATTCATGCAATCTCCTCTTATGGATCATTGGAAAGCAGTGAAGCAAATTCTCCAATATCCAAAGGGAACCTCTCACTTTGGTTTATATTTCAGAAAATCAAGCTCTCTTTCAGCAACTCTCAAACTTGCAGGCTTTTCTAAAACTGATTGCGCATCAAATCCTGATGATAGACGATTTACTTTAGGTTTGTGTGTATACCTTGGATCAAATCTAATTACCTGGGGAGCTAAGAAATAATACACAATTTTGTGTTCCTCAATATAAGCTAAATTTAAGAGTCTTACATCACATTTTGCTAAGCACTATAAGAAAGCGCACCTACAACAACGTGCAATGTTCGTTGTTATACCCTTACGACAACGTTCATGGTGATGTTGTCGATTAGGGTGTTGTTAAACGACCCACTACTTTTAACAACGGTCAAGAGCCTATTGTTGTAAAGCGTTGTGTATCGGTCTGACAGTGAGGTTATGACAACATTCACCCATTGTTAAATGATTCAATCTTTTAACATATATTCGACAACGATCACAATGTCTGTTCTTGTAGAGATGTTATAACAATAGGTGCACGTTATGGAAAACCTAACCTTAAACAACGGTCGCGTGCGAATTATTGTAATGCGTTGTGTATCGTTCTAAAGCTGTGGTTGTAGACCTGTTATAACAACAGGCAAACGTTGTGGAAAACCTTACCCTTTTAACCTTTCAACAACAATCGTCTACACGTTGTTATATCTTGTATCTTACAACGAAAACTGAACATTGTCATATGTTTCAATTTTTCTTAATGGTAAAATTATTTTAATACAATATATATTGAATATATTTACCTGTATCAAATTCATAATATTAAATAAACATTATTAAACATTTGTCCTATAATTTCAATGGTTCATTTAGTATCACTTAAGAATAAAAAATTTTATAATGTCAAACATATATATACAATCCATCAAAAAGTGTAATATAATTATTATTACACTACTTATCGTTATTAATTAATTCTAGCAAACAAAAATTAAAAAGTTTCTTATGCAAAAAATTCTTCTTGAAGGATCACACATCTCATCTTGATACACAATCCAAGCATATAAACTTAAGTTCTCCATTGTTCCAATCTTTATATATGTACCTACATCAAAAAACAAATCAAGTTAATTAGATTAATTTTCTTAAAACAAATAAGAATAAGAGCTAATTAAAGAGCAACTGTAATAGTTCAAGCAACTCAATATATATCTAACAAAGGCATATAAGAATAAAACAAAAAAAGATACTATGCATAGTTTTACATGACCATAGAATACTTAGCCCAACTAGGGGATTGGACACCTAGACCTAGCTATATATTAATTTTTCTTAAAATTAAAGCCTATATATATATATATATATATATATATATATATACGTGAAAGCTAGAGATGAAATTTCACATTGTTTATTAATCTTAAACCAAAAGCTATAATATTAGTAATCAACAAACATTATAAATCATGAACACGAAAGAGTAGATACTTTATACTAAAGAAGAAGAATAGTAGCCCCGAGGAAAAGAATATTAATTGAAAAGCGAATACTTACTTCACCCGCTTCTAAAGTCTTCTTTTTTGTCATAGTGGCTATAAAAGATATAATATGCTTGTTGATACAAAATGAAAAGGAATTAACTAATTACTTTCGATGCAATAAATAACTATCATATCACAAAATTCAATCAAGAAAAACAAATAATGAGTTATAGTATAGAACTTAATGCTTACATTATTCACAAAATAGTGCCATTTAGGTCAATCCTAGCACAGCGTTCCACATTTCCATCTCCAAATGTTGGCATGTTCATAGGCTCATGTGTCAAGTTTATACTTTCCTCATATGCTTGTAACTCATGAGAACCTCTTGGAGGAGCTCTCAAAACGACATACCAGTTAGATGTTTCATTTTCTTTAGAATAGAAAACTTGCCTTGCTTGTGATGCAAAAATAAGTGGGTCCTTATCAAATTGAGATTGCCCCTCATGAAGATTGACTAATGTAAATCCTTCTTCTTTCTTGACATCATTAACAATATTAACCCAATTACATTTAAAAATAGGTACATAAAATGTATAATAATTAAGAATTATGATATCTCTTAAGACTCCATAATAAGTGACTTCCCCTGATTGTTCTGATTGATCTTTTGCACTAGACCTACAAAGAGTTATTACTTCAACTTAAACACCAATATTTTGTCGGGATTTCTATGCATCTTTTGTATGAAAACGGAGATCGTTTATTATATATCCCTAACACGATAATACTTGCTCCCTAAGCCCTAGTGTGAGCCATGTTAGCTTACTAGAAACATTGTTATGTCTAGCAAGCTCCTTAATCTGATCATATAGCAAAAAGAATATAATGAGTACTACTTTGCAAAGATAAATGGAAATGCATGTTGAAAAATTTTTATTTACCTTATCACGAATCCATCTATTAAACTCATCAATGTGTCTTTTATACAACAAATGTTCATTCCTTAATAAACTTCTATCTGAATGTCAAAGTTTATTCAAGTGCATTCTAATAAACAACATAAAGTTAGCTCCAACTTGAACGAAGAACTCATATATTCATAATTTATGATATGGATTATAAGAACAATATACTTACTCTATGTAAGGTTGAACTTCTAAACTATTTAATAAAACATAACGGTGAGCAATATCCAAGATATCAAACGGAAGCACAACTTTCTTTTTACTAAGAATTGGGTAGCCCTCCAATTCTATTTCATTTTCTTCATCTTCATTTTCAACATCTTCATTGCGTGTCGATCGAATCCCCACTTCACGTGTTTTCTCTATATATTTGCTACAAAATATGGTACACTCATTAGCAAGATATCGTTAAGCTATACAACCCTCTGGTTGTACACGATTCTTAACATAACCCTTTAGCGCTTTCATGAATCTAAAACACCACAAAGATTAGTACATTCAATTATTTGGTGAGCAATGGACTAAAATACATATATAATAAAGTAGCTAAACACATTAAAGTGATACATATTCTACCTCTCAAATGGATACATCCACCGATATTGGACTGGTCCACCCAAAGAAGCTTCTTGTCCCAAGTGAATTGTTAAGTGAACCATAATATCAAAAAAAGATGGAGGAAAAAACCTTTCAAAAATGCACAAAGTTTCAGCTTTTGAATCATCCAAGTCCAACAATAAATTTCGATCAACGATCCTATCACAAAGTACATTAAAAACTAAAAAGTCATGAAATTGCATATCTTGGACCCTTTGGTAGAATTCCTTTCAAAGCAACAGGCAAAATTTGTTGCATTAATAAATGACAATCATGTGACTTCAAGCCAAGTATCTTACATTCTTTAATCGACACACAATTTCCAATGTTAGACCCATAACCATCAAGTAACTTCAAATTTGCTAATCTTCTGCAAAAATTTTGTTTATCTTCTTTTGAAAGAGTATGCATTGCGGCAGGTAAATATAATCCATCTCCTCGCTTCTCAACATGTAATTCAGTCCTAATATTCATGCATTCCAAATCTCTACGAGCATTGAGTCCATCTTTTGATTTGCCTGTCACATCCAGAAGTGTGTGAATAATACTATCGCATATATTCTTTTCAATGTGCATCACATCCAAATTAGGACGTAAAAGCAAGCTCTGTTTAAATTTGATTAATTACTTCATATGTTATGAAATAGAATGAATCCATATGATGTTTCACAAAACAAATAAATTTAGAGTACAATAACACAAATTTGTAAGCAAACCTTCCAATATGATAATTCAAAGAAAATTGACTTCTTCTTCCACATATGTTCATCCTATTTTGTCTTTCTTTTCCTTTTTTGACACTTCCCCTAGTCATTTACAATATTTTCTACCTCTGCAAGAATTGCTTCAATTGTAAACCACTTTGATTTTCCTTGTAGCTCTTGTTTACCATTAAACCAAGCTCTTTTTTTTGGTATGGATGGCCATGAACTAAAAATCTTTTATGACCCATGTATGAGAATTTTCGACTATGACGCAACCATTCGGAGCAAGTATCCAAGCAAAAAATAGGACATGCAAATCTTCATTTTGTTGACCACCCAAACATACTTGCATAAGAAAGAAAATCATTTATAATCCACATTAAGATTGCTCTTAAGTTGAATTTTGATTTTGTAAATGCATCATACATGTCAACTCCATTTGTCCATAACAATTTCAAATCATCTATCAAGGATGCTAAGTAAATATCTATATCATTTCCTAGTTGTTTCGACCCAAGAATGAGTAATGTCAACATTAAATTATCCTTCAACATGCACAACCATGGAGACAAGTTATATGTAACTAATACTACTGGCTAGCAACTGTACCTCGAACAAAGGTCTTGAAAAGGATTAAAACCATCCATAGCCAAACCAAATCTAATATTTCTAGGATCTAATGCAAAAGATTCATCATTGTCATTTATAGTTTCCCATGCAGGTGAATCAACCGGATGCCTCATTTTTCCATCTGTACTTTTGTTATTTTAATGCCATGTCAATTGTTCAGCTATTTCAGCCATTTCACACATTCTTCGAAGTCTTGGAATTATTGGAAAACAATGCAACACTTTCTTAGGGACTTTAGTCTTTTTTTGAATGTGCTTAGATTTTCATCTAGACGAACCACATTTGAGGCATAGATCTGCATCTTGTAGCTCATTTCTAAATAAACAACAATCATTAATACAAGCATGTATCTTCTCAAACCCAAGATCAAATGCCTTTAGAAGTTTTTTTGTTACATATAAAGAACTAGGAAGAGTATGATCAGATGGAAGCAAATCACCAACAATCTTAAGCAATTCATTAAACCCAGTATCTGATAAACTATATGAAGCTTTTGACTTGAATGAAACTATTATTGCTGAAATTTTAGTATGTTCCAAGCAACCAAGATATAAAGGTGTCTCTGCCTTTTCAACTAAATGTGCAAGGTCTTCCTCTTCAATTTCATGCTCATTTTGTCTATCGTGATCTTTTCGAATATATGCATGGTCCTTGTACATTTTGTATGTATCATTCATGGGTATATCTTTGGAGACAGAATCACATATTTCAAGCTTTTCTCCATAAAAAAAAACCAATTACTATATGTAGGATCCATACCTTTTATGACTAAATGCTCATATACTAAGTCATAATGCTGGCGATCCAAGTTCTTACATTTTGTACAAGGACACGATATTATGTTTATATTTCCTAAACTTGCACGCGCAAAATTGATAAAATTTCGAGCACCATGTCTATACTCTTGAGACAACCTAAAAAAATGAAAATTACTTAAATTTTGAATAATGCAAGCAAGCAATAAATAATGCTATCTTATTTTAGATGTGAGAGTTAAACCTTGAAATATAGACCCATTTTTTATCTATGTGTAGCTAAATATATCAATTCCTAAATAGAAGAACAAAAATAAGTCAATAGCAATAATGAATAAGTCAGTCTTAGCAGAAGTTAATAGCAAATAACGAATAATAATAACAGAAGAACAACAATAGTTACCAAACCCAAAAGTAGAGATTTCATACCCAGCACAATCAGATGATTGTGTTGATTCTGTAGCTATTCTATAGCGATTCTGCATATAACGAATGATGATTAATAGAAGAAAGACAAATAAATAAGATCAATGAACTGAAATGCACGAAGAAGAAGACCAATCGATGCAAGTAGAGATTTTGTTCCCAAATGCAGAAGCAGATATTTCGTTCCCAAATACCCAAAGAAGAAGAACAACAACAAATGAAGAATGCACGAAGAAAGATGAGGAGTGAAAATCGAAGAAAGATGAGCAGTGAAGATGATTATACCCGCGTCAATGTTTTTAGGGCGGGAACTGGTTTTTTTTCCTTTTTATATTTTTTTATAGTATAATGTGAAAATAATATATGAATAATGCAAGTATAACAATTGTTCGATTGTTGATACAAAAATGCAGACTTAACATATGAATAATGCAGTGATAACATGTGAATAAAATATGGTATAACATACGAATAACATACGAATAATTATGGAATAATGCCAGTAACATGGTAGAGGTATAACGTGTACGAAAAATTGGATAATGTGTCTATAATGGTATAATGTAAGGATAATAACTAAATAATGCGAGCATAAAATTGTTCGGTTGCTTTAGTAAAAAAGGCGGGGATAATATGTGAAGAATGGAGGGATAACATGTGAATAAAATTCGGTGTAATGTATGTATAATGTATAAATAATCATAAAATAATGCGAGTAATGGTATAATGCAAGAATAATATCTGAATAATTCGAATATAAAAATTGTTCGATTGTTGATATAAAAATGTGGTATAACGTATGCATAACATATGAATAATTATGGAATACTACCAGTAACATGGTAGAGGTATAACATACCAATCTATGATTAATGTGTCAATAATGGTATAATGCAAAAATAATAATTGAATAATATGGGTATAAAATTGTTCGGTTGCTTTGGTAAATAAATGGAGAGATAACAGGGAGAACATGTGAATAAAATTCAGTATAACATATGTATAACATATGAATAATCATGAAATAATGCGAGTAATGGTATAATTCAAGAATAATATCTGAATAATAAGAGTATAAAAATTATTCGAATGTTGATAAAAAATGCGGTATAACGTCTGCATAACATATGAATAATAATGCCAATAACATGATAAAGGTATAACATACTAACTGATGATTAATGCGTCAATAATGGTATAATGAAAAAATAATATCTGAATAATGAGAGTATAAAAATTGTTCAATTGTTGATAAAAAATGCGGTATAACGTATGCATAACATATGAATAATTATAGAATAATGCCAGTAACATGGTAGAGGTATAACATACTAACAGATGATTAATGCGTTAATAATGGTATAATGCAAGAATAATATCTGAATAATGAGAGTATAAATATTGTTCAATTGTTGATAAACATAATGCGGTATAACGTATGCATAACATATGAATAATTATATAATAATGTCAGTAACATGGTAGAGGTATAACATACTAACCGATGATTAATACGTCAATAATGGTATAATGCAAGAATAATATCTGAATAATTATACTAAGTGACATACAAATATCTATATATCTAGCTAGCTCTCTGTCTCTCTCTCTCTATATATATATATATATATATATATATATATATATGCATGATATACAATTAACATGGTAGATATAATTATTCATACATATAATTACTATCTCTCTCTCTCTCTCTCTCTCTATATATATATATATATATATATATATATATATATACTACATACAATTATTTGTATAATTGTTTATATATATAATGTAAGAGAAGCACATTGATACAGTAGAAACAGAGGAACAACAAGCACATGTGACATACAAATATTTATATATCTATCTATCTCTCTCTATCTCTCTCTCTCTCTCTCTCTCTCTCTCTCTCTCTATATATATATATATATATATATATATATATATATATATATATACACATAAATATATATATATAATATAAAA
>JAJIYU010010188.1:0-16348 GCA_030144865.1 Tinospora cordifolia | reverse complement strand
ATCATCATCATCATCATCATCATCATCATCATCATCTTCTTCTTCTTAATTCTCTCTCTCCACCCTTTACATGAAAAGACAGGTGATGCGTCCTTACGTATACATCTGTTAATCCTTTTCTCTCAAACTAATTAAGACAACAAAATCTAATATAATAACGTGTAGAAGAAACATGTATGTGTGTAAATTTGGAAAAAGAAGAGAAAAAGGGTGACACACTAAAAGCATGATTTGATGTTTCAGATTCTACATCCATCATCGTCTATGCAATGCGGCCGTCAGACCCATCAGACTGTATCTAGAACTGCAGATTTTTCTCCCTCGAGATGCGTTTCCTTATCGGGTCCCAATTTTTATGGCTTGGAACAGTAATTCCCTCCATCATTATTTCTATGGATCAGGAACAGCACCACCACCACCACCACCACTGAAATATTCTTAAGAGAATTTCAAAAATATATAAATAAATATAAATGGAGGAGGAGGAGGTAGCAAGTGGTGAGTGCCACCTGCCAAAGTGAGAGAGCTTTATGATTACACTACGGATTGTCTCTACCACCTTTGCTCCTCTTATTCCCTTCTCTTTCTCTTTTATCCAACTCTTTCCTTTTTAGATTTATTTCATTCTTTTTTTAATTTTTGTAAACCTTGAGGTATTGTTATCAAATTAGTTATAATATCAGTTTGCGTTTCTTTTTCTTCATTAGAAATTTTTGTTCTCTATCTCATTTTAAAATTTACTTGTTTTTAAACATATATTGGATCTTAATAAAACGGATCAGCTTTGTTAAATGTATTGAAATACAGGTAAATTGTGTAGTATCCACAAAACATTTAGAAAATATTTTTATGTAAATTTTTTGACATTTTTTCGACACTAACGTTATTTTTTAAAATATTTTTGAATTGTACTCCAATCAATTTATTGGTATTTAATTATCCATTATAAGGAAACTTCCAAAATTTAGCAATTTATCATTTATGCTATTAAAAATAGTATAATGGTTATATAACTATGACTTTCAATGTAATTGTGCCACTCTTAAAAAAAAAAAAAAAAAAAAAAAGAGCAAAAGAAAGGGTCCCTAGTTATGAATACAAGTCTATAAGAAAAAATAAACAAAAAAAGAGAACCGATTCAAGGATGCCCTTTGTTTTTGTCACTAGCTAGATGTTCGTAATCCATTGCGGTAGTGAAGCATCATTATTCGAATGAAGAAGAAGAAATTAAAAAAAAAAAAAAAAAAAAAAGAACAACTGTTCCTTTACTCTCACGTGCTCTCGAACCAAAGAGAAAGCTTAATCGTAATGCAAATGGATTGCAAAAAGGATAAAGTTAGGATCATATACATTAGAAGATGGACTTCGTGTTCCTCCTTTCCTACCCTTCATCTAATAAAACTTCTCTTTTCTTTTAAAAACAATAGTTCCACTTAAATTTATGACACCAACATTCCGTATCATTTTGGGGAAAAAGTAATGTTAGCTGAAAAATGTTGTAGAGATTGACATTTCTACATCAAAGCCTACAAATCTGATGTGTCCAACATCTAAATTGAATTTTTATTAAAAATTTACTTGTGTCATGCTATACAATTTTTCATATCATATGATCTTATCACAATCTTTGTACAAATGCATTGAATAAATAACATATTCCCTCCATTGAAAACAATTCCATGTAATAAATTCTCTTGCTGCTAGGTGCAATGGACCAGGTTGTTCATATTCCATGGGAAGGGATATATACAGATCGATTAAAAATCAACGTAATACCTATGAAAATGAAAGACATTGCACAGGAACCTTTTATGGTATTTAACCAGTATATCCTCATGATACATGACATGTATTTAATGTTATTACATTCTTTATTATATGCTTATATCGTTGAAAAACTCTTTATAAAATTTAATGCATGGAAAATTGTTTTACTAGGTGAAGTCTCACTCTTGTTTCTAATATTTGTAGGAGCCTAGAGGTTGAACTAGATAATGGCATGTGGCAGATACATTTTAAAGACCATTTTTGTACTTAGTTAAGTGACATAAATGTTTTGTGCCTATTTAATGTACTTGAGTTGTAATTAATGAAATAATTTTTTTTAAAAAAATAATTTTTTGTGTACTACGTGTTCTTTATCCTATTCCATGTTGTATCACATCTCGTCAAAAGTGTTCGCCTATCATAGATGTGACCTTGAAGGGTGTAACAAAATAAATATATGATATATATAGCTTGAAATTTATACTTCCTCATTCAGTGGTTGTAAAAATTGTTGCACCAAAAATATTGGAAAATGTTAAAAATAAGCTTTGCAATTATATTTTTCTATGCAATTGTAACATTCACAATTATTAGACAAATAATTGAAATGTATCTTGAAGTATGTACCATTCATCCAATAATATTGATAGATGTTATAGTTACTCAAAACATGCAATTGTTGCAGTCTTTTTAGCATTTTAAAAAAGATAACTCATTTTACTAGCATTGTCCAATGCATAAAAAAAAGAAAAAAGAAAAAAGAAAACATACAATTTGTGAATCAATTATTAAATACTAAAGCCATTAAGGACAATTTATTAATTAGCAAAAAGGTTGTCAGAAAAAATTCTGAAGTTATTGTTGCAGTTGTATTTTTTTTATAAGTATATTCCCAACTATTGAATAAATATAAGTTAAATAATTTTTTTTTTTTGACAAAGATTTTGCTTATAGTATTTAAGTTATAGGTTGGTGATTAATAAAAACCAGGGCAATTTCAAAAGGTTATTTGCACCGTATTTGTTTAATTAGAGGCGGAAATAATTTTAAAAATAATAACATTGAATATTGTTATAGCTTTATAAGAGTATTTTTATGGTAAATTGACAATATAACCTTGTATATAAAGAACAGATATTTTTTGAGGTTGATCCAATGAGGTACAATGATCAGAATATTATTTCAAAAGGTAGAAACACAAGAATTAAACACACTGTAACAAACTGGGCATAGTTTAATCAAGCGATGAGATTTATCGCATCAGCTCCAAGGTTTAATTAATTGTAAATATGATTTCTGGGATGGGATTCATTTTAGATTGACAACAGTGACAAGACCACGCGAGCTGCACGGTCCCTTCTTCCCTTCATGGCCTTCCCTCTCCTCTCTTTATCTCTAGGGTTTTTCAGGGTTTCTTCTTTTTGATTTGAGGTGACGCCAACAATGCTATTTACCGCTGTATCTTATCTCATCGAAATAACCTTAAAAAAAAAATCTTAAAGAAATTAAGGCTCGACGTGGCAAGAACGCAGAAGATGCAGAAGTACTAGTGTTGCAGGTGATGATAAGCGTTTTGCTTTGTTTAATGTTCTGTCGTTTCCAACTCGCACTCGCAGGCACACTTGCGAGTGCCTGCAACGCTTTAAAGTTAGGATTGATCGTAACAGTATGTTTGTCGAAAGATCGGACACTACGACCTCTGCCTTCTGAAGTGACTGATCCTTGGAAAAAAGCTGCACCAAGCTTCATGCTACCTACCCAGATCTCTCTGTTACTTCTTATAAACCTCATCATGAATACTACTCACATTTTTTTTTTTCACACTCAAACTTATCATATTATTATTATTATTATTATTAATTTATTTATTTTTAACTAAATTGATATTGCTTAAATGGGCTTTCCAAAAAAAGTTAATGGTAGGACATAAAGTTAATAAATTTAGATCAAAATGGTCAAATTCAATTAGATACGACTAAATTTGGGTCATAAACAAATTAACTTGATAAACTCGAAATGACACATTTAACAAGATTATTGGTAAGTTAAAGAAATAAATTATAAATAAATTAATTTAAAATTAATAAATTTATTGATTTATTGATAATATAATTTTTTATTATTTTTAATATATTCTATAATTTTTATTAATATTTTTTTATACAAAATTATTTTAAAAATTGATTGTAAAAATTTAAATAAATTATATATAAGTATACAATTATGAAGACAGTTACAACATGATCCGTTTACAATATATATAATATGACCTGTTCATGACATGATCTATTTATTATATGATTACAGGAATTGTCACTCTTAGTAAAACCTCGTCATATGATACCAAAGCAAATCTGGACCCTTGAACTTGAGATAGGAGGGGAGAAGGTGACATACTAATTCATCAAATGTTTTTAGTAACATATAGAGCTAGTAGCCTAAGGTCTATTTTAGTCTCTATAGCATTTTCACCCTAACGAATCAATCCTTAAATATGAGTTTGAGCTGTTTTAACCGTTTAACTCATATTTTTTTGACCGTTAGATCCCTAACCCAAATATCCTGTATGTTCTAAATCTTTCCTCCATTTGAGGGGAAAAGGGCATTTTTCAATATCCATAGCATTTATAGTAGAAGGAATTTGTCCATAAGGAACTGTTTGATGAGCTATTTAACCTTTAGTTCATTTTTTTAACCGTTTTTCCCTCATCTAACAATCCTGTTTTGTTTATGTTACCTCCTTTGAGGTGGTAAGGGCTATTTCAGTCTTTATAGCATTTGTGGCGCAATGAGTTAGTCCTTAAAGATGAGTTTAAGTTGTTTAACCCTTCAAATCTGATTTTTTTTTTGAGGAAATTACAGAAAATGTCATAAAAAAAAATTATTAACAAGAATTTATCACAGTTTTTATTAATTTTTAGTAATACACTAAATCCTAAAGTATTATCAAATACATCGAAAGTATCTGTTATCTTCAACTGTTATCTTTTAAAACTAATTAAAAGAAAAAAAAAAGAAAATAGCTGATTCAAACTCAAAATCTGGAGTTACTGTACATGCCTATCCATTTGCATCTTCTATTTTAGTCTCGGTCTGTGCAACAAAAGTCCCCATGGTGGATATTGAAGAAGAGGAATAAGACGCCATCGTCGATGAACCGAAGCCCGTTTCAAGATCAAGTACCAAAAGATCGCCAGATCGTCGTTGCGTCTTCTCTGTTCGATCTGCTGCACACTAGATTGCTTTTGCATCTTCTCTGTTGAAATTGCCGCTGCGCTTTTTGCTGCACACTAGATCGTCGACCGTTTTGCTGCACACCAGATCGTTGCTGTGTCTTCTCTGTCGAGATCGCCGCTGTGTCTTTTGCTGCACACCAGATCACCGACCGTTTTGTTGATTCTAAAAGATAAAGAAAGAAGAAAGGAAGGATGTGAAGTGAAGCTTCCTTATGAACCATGCTTTTCCAATTGTAATTACAACGATTAAAAGGTAAGAACAGAAGAAGAAGAAGAAGAAGGAGAAGAAGAAGAAGAAGTAGAAGAAGAAGAAGAAGAAGAAGGAAGGTCTAAAGTTATAGAAGCACTTGTTGAAGAAGAAGTAGAAGAAGAAGAAGAAGAAGAAGGAAGGTCTAAAGTTATAGAAGCACTTGTTGAAGAAGAAAAAGAAATTGAAATGATAAAGAAGAGAGTCCTTTTCCAAATTCTTTTGAAGAAGAAAAACAAATTGAAATGATAAAGAATAGTGTCCTTTTCCAAATTCTTTTGTTGATAGTGTCATACTATCATCTGGGTATGTCTTTTTCTTCTTCATCTTCTTTTGAGTTTTTTTGGGTATCTTTATTTGTCCTGTTTTGGAACAGTTTTCACAATGGCATGATGAGGAAACATGGGCGTGGAAGGGAAGGTAGAAGCGGTGATGCCTGTCGCGATGAACTCGTCACCAGACGGAAACACGATATTTCTAGGGGGAAGGATGTGGTGTACTGCGAAGCCAAATGCATCATAAACCAATCTTCAAAAAGCCTTGGACTGGGCGTGTGGGGATGGGAAGACGGATTGCAAGGCCATTAAGAAGCGTGGCGTGTGCTTTGAACCAGACACAATTCTCTCTCATGCTTCTTACGGTTTCAATGGCTACTATCAACCGAATGGACACCAGATCAAACGACACTTGTAGAGATCAAGCGCCACGAGCTTCAACTGCGCAAGTGGAGCCAAGTCCTCAATAAACTGGATTTGATTATTGGAAAGGTCAAGATCACGCAACGAATCCAAGCCAACTTCAATGAGAAACTCTAGGCCAGCAAAGAAGAAGTGAAGTAGGAAGATGGAGAAGAAGAAGCAGGCTGGGCAACGATGAAAAACAAATGACAACGACATAGAGGAAGAAGGATAAGATGCAGCGGGGAAGCAAGAAGGAGATCTGGCGTTCATAGATTTTCCCCATTCCCAGAGAACCGCTGCAACTCGCTGCTGAACTTCATTGCGACCATTGCTCATCTTCGCCGTGCCTGTGGCGTTCATAGATCTGAGCGTTCTCCGGTTAAAATGGGTCAAAAGGTGTGTTTTTCGGTGAGGAGTTGTAGCAGTTCTGCTGACGAGTTGCTGTTGTCATCGGCTCGCACAATACATATTATACCAGATTCTCTTTATTCATATTATACAAATTCTCTTTATCTATATTATATTAAAGTTATACCAACTTTGTTAAATCTTTTTGATTTCTTTTTATTCAGATTATACAATTCTTACAATTGAAGACTGTATGCCAAAAATAAATTTTCTAGTATTGAATACCAGTTTTATATTAACTATATATTAGTATTATACAATTGTTTATTAAGCTAAATGTTAGAACAGTGTATACATTGATACTCATTTGTATACATATGTGATACTCACTTCTTATAGTATTATATATCAATTGTATACCATAAATTATTATTTTTTTTAGTATTGTATACTAATTATATACCACCTATCTACCAATGTTTTTGTATATTAAAGTTATACTGATTGTATACCAACTTTTAGTATATTAAAAATTTTTAATTAGTAATCTTTACAATAATGTATATAAATGTTATGCTGACAATATACCAATGTTATACCGGTTGTATAACAATGTTATACTAATACTTATTAATTAATAGTTTTTGGTATTTTTGATATTAAGTTTCTGTTATATGTTAAAAAATAAAAATTGTTGTATTTATGTAATTATTTTTATTTTCTTGTATAGAAATGTACTTTTTCTATATTTTTATTAAAATCGTTTTTAACAACCCTTTATTTTCTCTGTTACCTCCGTTTAAGGTGTTGGTCTCGTCATTGCCAGCATGGATAGACGACCATGGATAAGTTGGCTAGTGAGGGGCTAAATTTTTTTCTCAATCAACTAAAACATTTAGTCCAAAACAAAGAGAACCCAAAGGTGGGTTGCAACTTGCAATCATTTTTCATGATCTTTGTTGCATAAATTGGTTTATCATGCCAATTACATGATTGGAGCCAGCCATTGAAGTGCAAACGCCATGGCCTCATGTCCAATTTCCATTTAGATTAAAGAGTGTTCAACGTGATCCTGTGGCTACCCTAGATTCGATTTTTTTTGCACCAATGATGTCCATGAACTGTGCTTCATCTTCCTTTATTAGAACCATTTTTTTGTTAAGCCATGAACTACACTTCCCAAACTATATATCACTATGACCCTTTTGGTTGTACTCCTGTGCGATCGACATTTTAATACTTGTAATTCTCCATTTCTTTATGAGCAATATGCAATATTCTCTACCCACCTCCTTAATGTCTCCTTTTTCAACTATTCATCTGGGTAAAGAAAATATTTCTACCAAATTGATTGTCTTGGTGTTCCTCAATTAAATAAGGTTTTTGTTGCATTTGAGAAACAGTCCAAACTCATCTTTAAGGGCTGATCCCATTTGCTGCAAATTCTATAGAGGCTGAAATAGCCTTCAGCCAACACATAGCATTGTTATAGTTATAAAGTGTAGCGATGCGCCACGGCGTGAAATGTAAGTGTGGATGTTTCTATCACCTTTTGGGTTTGTAAAGGACCTAACTATGTATTTCGTGCTAGTACAGATATTAAGACTTCCTAATCTATGCAAGATGATATATAAAGTAAATTTATAATACTGTTTAATATGAGAAAAACAATTATAATGAGGAGAGAATATATAAACTAAAAGCTACTGCTATGAAGTAAAGGGCTCAATTAAATAATATCAAGGAAGCTAATATATATATTGACATTTTTGCCCTCTTCACTTTTCTCTTTTTCATGGCGTCTTATTATGTGCCTTCCTAGCTAGTACGTAAAGCTTATACATATGGATACCATATAAAAAAAAAATGATATTTGAACAGCAAAGCAGTACTCTTTCCAAGCTTGCTGCAGGTTCAAATGATGACTCCAGAAGCATGCTTGTTGTCTGATTTTAAACCATTGGATTCTAGTTTATTAGAAAGAAAGAATGAAAAAAAGGACTCCATGAATGCTGTAAAGAGGGAAATCGACATGGTTTTCATTTGAGACCATCAGAGAAAAAATGATCATATTGATTTCTGAAGGGAGGCTCACTGCAACTGAACCGAGCAGAGTTGAGCAATCACGGGTCGATTTTGGGTACAGTACCTGGCTAGCTATACCTCAGCAATCTAGCTACTCTAGCTTTCTCAATTTATGTCTGATGTTCTTAACCCTAAGTCGGTTCTTAAAGTTTTGACAGAATAAGTCAGGTTTTCTCTCTTCCCCCTGGCCTCTTGTTACAAATGTTCTTAAATTAAAATGGTTTCAAAAACCCTTACAGTTTATGTAGAACTTTAATTTGTATAATCAGTTTCCTCATCTTTGCTTTCCTCTTCCATTAAAATTAGGCCGATAGATGTATATATTCAAGCAGATCAAGATTAAGGATATTCTTTTTGACAAGGAAAACAAAAAGATGAGGAATCAAAAACTATTTATAGGTTGTAGCCTTCTCAGTGCAACCAGAAGAGTTCACTTAGGTTACTTTGGATGTTTTCTCAAACCCACAACTTCTTAAATTATATGGGAGGGATGACTTTTTTATTCTTGATGATGAATTTGTTGCAAGAGGTACGGGAACATGCATGCTTGAATATATATATATATTGTGATTCTAGATAGAGCATTAAATCTGTTGACTTTTTGAATTGGTCTAACATGCATAAGTGGAAAAACAACATTACACCCACCTTAGTTAAATCCACGCGATCTGGTTCTAATGCTCATATAAGCATGATAAGTGGATGGTTTCGTATCTCAAAAGTAAGCTGCAAGACTCTACTCTGAAA
Source organism: Tinospora cordifolia (assembly GCA_030144865.1). Taxonomy (NCBI): domain Eukaryota; kingdom Viridiplantae; phylum Streptophyta; class Magnoliopsida; order Ranunculales; family Menispermaceae; genus Tinospora; species Tinospora cordifolia. The sequence goes on along the minus strand of JAJIYU010010188.1, from coordinate 7,238 downwards.
GTCCCATCGAGATTTTCTTTGATTGCATGGCGCAATATATATTAGCTCATCATGAGCGGAATCTTGAGTACAAGAAACATTGCATTTCCCTTGAAGAAATTAATTAGACAAAGGAAGCAATAATATTAAAAAAAAAAAGAGTTTTGGAGATATTTAAGAGGTTTCTACCTCTTGGTTTAATAGGCTTCATGATCCTTCAGAATTTTATGCAGTGCAGGTGATAAAGGGATAATTCTTTCTACATATAATATCTATTCTCGACTTAGTAGAATCCTTGAGTCTTCTGTGTACCTTCCCCAGCAAAAGCCTCATCGATTTTCACACGTTTATTGCCATCAACCATTAGCCCAAAATGAATATGAGGAAAATGTGCCCACTGCAAAACAATTGAATTATATGATCAGTTCTTCAACACCCACGAGCTATGAAATAAATTAAAAGAACCCAAATATTAAATAACTGTCGAGCTGCAATTGAATTAAGTTAAGGTTAATGTAGACGCTTCATCAGAAATTAGATTATGCATAACAGTTTAGATGTTTATGAAATTAAAACCATTGATCCATGAAATCTGTTAGTTGGATAAGTTAAAAACTGCAAAACAAATGAGTTATATAATAAATTCTTGAACTGCCACAAGCAAAGTAATAAATAAATAAACAAAAACCCACAACTAAATAATTGCAAGCTGTGAATGACTCAAGGTTAATATATACACTTCAGAAATTTGATTATGCATAACAGTTTAAAACCATTGATCAATTAAATCTGTTAGTTGGATATGTTTACAATTATTATTGTTGTTATTGCCGACTTTATTTAATCCATGTGCATCATTTTAATTTTCTGAAAAATTCTGTAATTTTGTTTTTTTTTTACGTTTTTTTCTCCTATGTACTTTCCTACATCAAATTTTTGTAATATTTCTCAAAAACTATTTTATTGAGTAAATTAGATTTTTTGATGCAAAATTAATATGGCAAAATGAAATGATCCAAATGTATAAGTACTAAAATTATCATGTGGAATGACAGAAGAAAAGTAATTAGTCATATGTACATTTCATGGTACATCTAGTATAAATCTTAGATGAATTATAAACATGTGAACTAGCTTCCCACCCACTAATTTTTATACTCTTGAAACTTGGTGTTGAGCCATGAACATGTGATAATGCACAGTATAAGTAGCCTTTGTTTTCTAAAATAGAATCAATATATGTTCTTGTACTTTAAATAACAACTTAATTTTAAATAATTTCATATGTAAAGATAAATCTAAACATTCTTTGAGCCATGAACATGAGATAAAGTATGGTAGCTAGCTTAGAGAATGGATATAAATTCCTTGTACTTTAAATAACAACTTAATTTGGAACAATAGCAACTGAAAGAATAGCTTGAATGCTGCTCTATCAACATTAAAATTATTCGAATAGATTTTTTTTCTTAGTTCTTTGGACTAAATTAAATGGCCTGGTTTTATGGTGGACAAAATCATGTTGTTAGAATAAGAACCCGAGTCTTTGTTTTTTTTTTTTTCACAATATTTATTTTTGCGGAGGTGCTATTCAACACTCTTTTATCACTCAATTTGGGACACAACCTATTAAATACATGGAGATGCCCTTGGATCATGCATCAATATGTGATTGTAGAGCTTCCAAGTTATATTAAAATTAAAGGGTCTGTACAAATTATTTGCTAATGAGATCAAAGGCTTATACAAGGACCACAATGAAAAGATTTTTAACATTAGATCTATGTCACACTTTCAAACAATTTGGCGATGAGCTTTTGAAAAACTTCAGTTGATAAACTGTCACTAAATTAGAATCTCATGTTAAATCATCAAAAAGAAGTAACAAATGTCCATCTGAATTCATGGGATTTGAGAGAGACTATGTACTGTTGCGGTTTAGACTGGGATTATAACCTATTATTACATATTTGTAATTTACTTCATTTTATTTTGGCCAATCATTAAAATAAAATAATTATTGGGTCTCTACGTCTATAAAGCCTATATCAATTTGGAGATGACTTTAAAAGCCTAGTAATTTGATTAACTTGAGTTATATTATGGAGTTACAATTTGATTTTATAACACGATCATCCAAAATCATGCTTTTAGGTTATAAATGCTAGAACTTATAAATTATGGAAGTTATATTATGCAGCAATATGAAGAATGTCTTTCAATTGGGCAGCTTGATTATGACTCGTTACTTGTAAAAAGAGTCTCTTATCGTTTTCAGTTTGCTGTTTGATCAAATTGTCTCCTATCCTTCCATCCTAAATATTTATCTTGTTTTGATCACCATCTTAAGTTAAGTCTTTCATTTTCTACACTTAAACATGATAGTTCATCATTCATCATTATACCTGTACCATTCTGGAGAACTTACATTTTTTGCTGCAGTACTAAAAGCTTCCCGGTGGCTAATATCAGGATTACTCGCCTTTATCCTCTGGATTTCCTCCCTAAAGAAACAACACTGATAAATTTTATGTTCTTGAATTCTCGAAATCAAGATATCAAAAAAAGGTATTTTAAGCATTTCAGTAGTTAATTTTTGTTAAGTTCATTCATGTTTAATTTCAAATCTTTCAATCAAACATAACCTAGAAATTATTTGTTAGAAGAATACTCACTTTATAAATCTGTTGTAAGCAGAAGGTACACGCTGCCTCTTTTCTGGGGCTGCCACATTCATAAAAGTAAAAGAAATAGATTAACTTGTTAAAATGATCAATGAAGGAAACAATAAAATCGATTAATCTGAATCTGGAATTTTTTATTTCTGTTATCATATTGTCCTTATTATTTATTTATTTATTTTTAAATTCACAATTGGGTCATAGATTAATAATTCTAGTTGCTAGCATATTATGTTGAAGTCCTTATTAGGGTTGATGTATCATGTATCCATTGCTCAAAGTAAACAGTTCCTTTTTTTTTTTAATTTAATAATTGGGAAGGCATCCACTATGGTGGGCTGCCCATGGTTTTTGCTGAAAAGTTAAAAATAAGGTTGACCAGATGTTCATCACGATCGCATGATGAAATGTGCCTTTTCATTAATTGAGCAGCCAATTTAGTTTAGATTGATTATATTCAAATCTATCATGGTTTTGTTTCATTAGCCAAATGATCAGTTCCATCATTCTTTACACAAAAGTAGGAAATTAACCAGACTATGGAGCTTTTCCTGTACTTATTTGTGTATCAGTAACCACGTAGATGTGAATTTAGAGAGAAAGAGAAAGAGAGAAACTCACGGCGAATAGGAAGCATTCGAGGTGGCTCTTCATTTTCTGTAGAATCCAACGCAGAACTTTGGCTACATTTGGAAGAAGAAGATCCGCTTTCCTTTCCCGAACATTCAGAGGTTAGGTTGGAGTTCTGCGGCTTTGTAATTTTCATCCAAACACAAGAAGAAAATATTATATCTTCAAAAAAAATCTATTATATTAAATATACATATTTGTCTTCTTTATCCTGATGATGCCAAGTGTGCCATAGTTAATTTTCTCAGGTAATTAGAGGGCAAAAGCATCTTTAAGTTGATATAATGTACATATAATAGCAGTACTGAGTCATGAAACAGTAGATTATCAGCAGCTAAGCTATGATATCCGATCGAATGAACACTTGTGTTTCTTCTTCCCATTTCCGGAAAAATTGCCAAATTTTTGAAATAATTACATGTCTGTTACATCAGTACCCTTGTCTGAGTACCATTTATGTATATGTCCATATCTTTCCATCTGTTAATAAAAGTTTCCCCCTTTCTTTATCCCTTCTCATCTTTTAAACATTACGGCCACTTTCTCTAACAGATTGAGCGTTTCAGGACGAAAATGAAGCTTAGTTAATCTGATCAAGCTCTTCTTACCCACAAATATTTAAGGAAAAAAAAAAAGAAAGAAAAAACATTAAAAAATGGGACAGGGTTTGGTTGCTGTTATATACATATATATGTATAATTTAAGTTAAATTTTTTGTACCTGATGAAGGTCCTGGTGATGAAGAGGGTTTGGTTGCACTAGAGCTTTCATATTGACAGTCAATAAATTAGCACAATGCCCACATCCGACCGTCACCACGTTGAACAAACTGGTGCATGGAACACTGACCTGCAAAATGATCATAAAAGAAGGAAAAAAACAATGCAATCAGATCAGAAGCTGCCATTCAAGAAACCCAGATACGGGGACCAGTCTTTGAAGCTAAACAAAAGTACAACATTTAGCTGTTACGTTCTTAAATAAATAGTTCATTTTGACTTTCTTGATTAAATACTGAGTGTAATTTTAAAAAATAAAGAAAGAAGAACCAATTGGCCGCAGTCTTTTACTAACTTTTGTTTCAAAAACGTTTTGAAAACACTATAAGCATAATCGAAAGAACCCAATGGCCATTGAAACAATCAGGTTTGTCATTAAATATTTAGTAAATACGTTCTAGGTATAGAGCTGGAACATGGTTGAAAGATTTCATCATTTATTTATTTTTTCTTGGTAATCTGTAGTCTTAGTACTGAGATCATTCAACTCGATTTCTCAAAGTAATAACTATAAAGTGTCCTCTGTCTACACTAAACAGCTATTTTTCTCCCTTCCCTTTCGGTGCGCCTGACTTTCCTGCGACACCAAAAGCAAGAAAAATAAAGATAAATAGAAACAGTACACAGTAAGAGAAGAAAACGACTTGACTGGAACGGACACCCAGAGACTTCATAACCACACTTCTCTAACATGTTGATGAATAAAGAGAAGATCAGAGAGAGAGAGAGAGAGAGAGAGAGAGAGAGAGAGAGAGAGAGAGAGAGAGAGAGAGAGAGAGAGAGAGAGAGATGAAGATCAGCATGTAGATCTGCTCTTATTGCACCTGATCTGCTTTGAAATCACAGTTATTATTTTTTCAGATCAAAGAGAGAGAGAGAGAGAGAGATGGTGAAAGCTCCCAATAAAAGCGGTGCTGCTATGATGAAAGATGTTCAAAAATTAAAAGAAAAGTGAGCAATTGTCCTGGAAGATATATATACATATAGATACACATTTTTATTTTTCCCATTATTAAACCTAGTCAAAGAGACTGCTCCATAAGGTGTTGAATTCTCAAAAAATTTAAACAATTCAAAAAGTAAATCAATATGAAACGAGAAAAAAAAAAAAGCTGAAGAAACACCACTGGTACCCATAATAAGAAGGCGCAATTGCTCCAAGTAAATATGAAAATAAAAGCAAGAAATTACCAGTAGAATATTCAGAATAGGGCACAGGTAAGAGACTAGGGCAAGGCCATTGCAGAAGAAAAGTTTATGAAAAAAAAAAAAAAAAAAGAAAAAAAACCTAAGATCTAGCTAGACTTTGCCCTAGACCAAACTTCCTTGTCTACTGGAAAACTTCAAATATTTATGTTACTTTTAGTGATTCAGGATAACATGCAATCATGATTAAGAGATGGGTTAGCTTTAGAGAAATTAGTTTCAGAACTTCTCTTTGTCACAATTTATGTGGGGCTAATGCTGAATTTGTGTTTCCTATATTTTCAGTTGTTAGTTTCAAGGGGAACCAGTAAAACACTGACAAGACTAGCGTCTGATACACTGCTTCAAGACTAGACTTCACATAATTTGCTGTCGTATTATATGTGTGTTCTTAAATAAGAAAATTTTAAACCCTGGCGAGGCGAAATTCATTACCATTAATGGATTCTCAGAAGCACATCATCGAATGAGGAAAGTAATAATAAATGGTAGCCGGAATTCTAATGTTTTCCGGATAATTTGATGGTCTAAAACTCTACTTTTAGGCCCGTGCGTTGGAAAACCGACATCACGATAACTAGACTCTACGAAACAAAGGTCTTTTAGATTATAAAATTACTAATTTATATTTAGGGACTCCTTGTATGAAAATGAAAAGATGGGTATATATGTATGATTTGAAAGCTGTTAACTTTGAAAGATATATAACTTTATTCACTATCATTGATCAGTCTTCTAAGCCAAACCCAGTCGACCGTAGTACTGAAAACATGATTTAAACAAAGAAAAAAAAAAGCTTTGACGGCAGACTTTGGCTGAATTATAAGATATCAATACTGGGTAACTAAGCGTGGTGCACAAGCCCTTAAATAAGAAAGAGAGAGAGAGAGAGAGAGAGAGAGAGAGAGAGAGAGAGAGAGAGAGAGAGAGAGAGAGAGAGAGAGAGAGAGAGAGAGAGAGAGGAGAGATATACCGCTAAAATAGTGTTGCAGAAGTTGCAGTGGACATAGCAAACGCGTTCAGGTGCACCATCAAATGACATTTTGAGGAGAATTGTACGAATATCTTTCAGATCCAAGCAAATTGACTATAAAAAGACACTGAAGACTATGATGAAAACTATATAGTGGATCATGAAATTCATAGAAAAGAAAAAAACAAATAAAAGAAAATTAAGAAGGAAGAAGCACACTGATCTGCGAAGAACACAGCAGGAGAAATGAATGAATCAAAGAAACAACATTAGATTAAAGAAATATACACCAAATATATATATATAAAAAGCTCCGTTCGGAAGAAGAGAAAAAGGAGGGAGGGAGGGAGAGAGAGAGAGAGAGAGATAGAGAGAGAGAGAAATTAGCTATTAGCAAGCTAGACAGATGATGAGGTTAGCTGGTTTTTATAGGGTTTATAGCTACTATAGCTAGAGAGAGAGATGATCATTTTGTACAAATTTTACAAAGATGAGAGGAGAATGGTCGGGTGAAGAGGGAACCATGGTGGAGTAGTAGTGTAGACAGAGGTATGTGTAGGGGATGATGAGAGGAGAGTGGTTTTATGATGTGGAAAGCGGTTTTCAAGATGGAGGAGGCTGGAAATAATAATAATTGAAAAAAAACGGTGAATGATTTTATTATTTTTACATTTAGTAAATAATACTAAAAATAATAAGAATAATAGGAATAAAAAAACGTTGCTGGATAACATGATTTTAATATTTATGACTTTTTCATAATATGTATGATTGATTGAATGAGTGGGCAGGAGTGTCTTTCACTCTCTGCCTTACTCGCGGACGAGGGGGGCGATGAGCCCCTTTAAATGCTCTGGAATATTGATATTATTTATTTTATTATCGTTTAAAATATACGTCAAAAATCATATTTATGAAAATAAACCACATTTAATGCCAGAAAGAGATTAGAGAGAGAGAGAGAGAGAGAGAGAGAGAGAGAGAGAGAGA
>JAJIYU010010187.1:0-16307 GCA_030144865.1 Tinospora cordifolia | reverse complement strand
GAGATACATAAGGGCTATAAGTGTTTAAGTCCTTCAGGTCGAGTCTATCTTTCTCGCAATGTTGTTTTTAATGAAAATTCCTTTCCCTATACTCGACTGTTCACAAATTCTACTTCTAAACCTTCTGTTTCATGTTCCCCACACACTATTCTTCATCTTCCATCTAAAATTTAGTCCTCTGTTCAATCCACTTCATCTGTTTCTTCTGCTGCACCTTCCATTTCACATTCTGCTGATAATTATACTGAAACTTCTGGTTCCCAATCTATTCAAAATCCATCTATTTTAGTTCCCTCTTCCCTTGCTCCACTTTCCGTTCATCCTATGATTACAAGGTCTAAACAGGGTATTTTTAAACCCAAAACATTTCATACTTCCTCACAATTCTCTGCTGAACCTCAATCTGTTGCTGCTGCTCTTCAAAATCGTCATTGGAAAGCAGCCATGGATGAGGAATACAATGTTCTCATTGCTAATGATACATGGACCTTAATTCTGAGCCCTCCTTCTCACAATTTAATTGGTTGTAAGTGGGTTTTCAAGACTAAACAGAATTCAGATGGTTCTCTTAGCCGTTACAAGGCTAGGTTAGTTGTGAAAGGATTTCATCAAACTCCTTGAATCGATTTTGGGGAAGTTTTCGGTCCAGTTGCGAAACCATCTACTGTGAGAATCCTTTTAGCCCTTGCTACTATGTTTAAATGGCCCATTAAACAACTTGATGTTAATAATGCCTTTCTAAATGGTACGCTTGATGAAGATGTTTTTATGTCACAATCGGAAGGGTTTGTTTCTCGATCTCATCCGCATCATATCTGTAAACTTAATAAGGCGCTCTATGGTTTAAAGCAGGCTCCCCGAGCATGGTATGAACGTCTTCGTTCGAAGCTTCTTGATTGGAAATTTGTAAATTCTAAAGTTGATCCTTCTTTATTTTTTCTTCCCGGGACTTCTTATTCTTTGTTTGTTGCCATTTACGTTGATGATATCTTGATCACTGGCTCCGATATATCTCATATTTCAAGGCTTGTGTCTCAACTTAATGCAACTTTCAAACTCAAAGATCTTGGTGATGCTAGTTTCTTTCTTGGCTTAGAACTGACTCGGGATGATAATAGCTTGCATATTTTGCAATCCAAGTATATTAGAGATTTAATTAGTCGGCTGGGTTTTTCCTCTCTTAAACCATGTGATACACCTGCAGTTCTTGGGAAACAACTGACTGTTTCTGATAGTCTACCCTTCTCGGATCCTCAATCCTATCGTAAAGCTGTTGGTTCTCTGCAATATTTGGCCTATACTAGACCAGATATTTCATTCATCACAGGAAAGTTATGTCAGTTCATGCATTCCCCTTCTGAGATGCATTGGCAGGCTGTTAAACGAGTGTTGCGGTACTTAGCTAGTATTGTCAATCATGGTTTATATTATACTGCTTCTTCTTCCCCATCTCTTTTTGGATATACAGATGCAGATTGGGCATGTTCTTTGGATGACCGTAAATCAATTGGTGGTTACTGTGTCTTTTTGGGCTCTTGTTTGGTGTCATGACAGTCTAAGAAACACAATGTTGTTGCTCGTTCTAGTGCTAAATCTAAGTATCGAGCTCTTGCTGCTGAATTGAAATGGTTACGTTCTCTTCTTACTGAAATTTCTGTTTCACTTCCTCTTCCCCCTGTTTTGTGGTGTGATAATACTAGTGCTCAGGCCATTGCTTCAAATCCTTTGTTTCACTTTCGCACTAAACATATTGAGCTCGATCTTCATTTTGTTCGGGATATGGTGCTTAACAAGGAGCTATCTGTGCAGTATGTGTCGTCAAATGATGATTTTACCACGCCTTTATCTGCTTCTCTGTTCTTTCGTTTTCGAAACATTCTCGGTGTGTCTGTTCCACCCTCTCAATTGCAGGGGGATGTCAAGATAATGTCTGTTAGTTGTTAATCTTCAGACTGTTAGTAATTGATTAGAAAAGAGTGTATCATGTACGCTTGCTCTGTATCAATCTTTGTACATTTTCCTTCTGATATAATTATAGCTCTCGATTTCTTTGTTTAGTTTGAGAGCTGAGAACAGAATTTCAGTATTCGCGTGGCTGCCTTCGTGACGCCAACCATATTCAATGGTGAAGCATTGATCTTCTTCAAGTCTAGCTTGTCAGCTAAAATTTATCACCTATGTTTCCATTAATCATGGAAGCTTACTGCAGAGCGAAATACGGGAAATATTTTGCTAATGAGACCTGGATTGCAATTCGCATATGGTGAATCTAAACCTTAAACAGTAAAAACATGCAACGGGTATAACGCAAAATCCTTCTTAGAAGTAGAACTTTCAAACTCTATAATTAGTAGCATGGAAGATTATCAACTTGATGCAAGGAGCAAAACTTCCAACACCTATTCTATCACAATCTTTTACTACTTGCTCTCCCACAAATTCATCCCAAGCCACCCTTTTCTTTAAAAAATCTACCTTGGAAAACTCCTTTTAAGAAGGCCAAAAATAAAAGGTAAGTGTGCACTAGTGCACCCTCTTGGGTTTTTGTCTGGAGGGAAAATTTTCTTCTGGAGCGGAAAAGCTCTTGGAGACAGCCTACAACTCATCCTTGTAAGATTCCTCGGAATTAGTGTCAACATCGGCACCATCAGCCTCATCATCACCTCCTTTTGAAGCACTGGATTCTTTCACGTCCTTTTCAACCTCAGCCTCTTCCGCATCATCCTCTTCTTCCACTACCGCATCAGGACTGATGTCTAGACTTGCCTTCACAGAGTCGTAGATACTAGAGGCAAACTGTTTGGGATCATTCAGCATGAAACCACTCTCCATAAGCGCTGTCTGGTACATCAGACGAGCTGTTTGCTTTAAGCTCTCATCCTGCAGAGAATAGTCCAGTCACTAACAATGCGCCAACAAGAAGATAATTGAACAAGCAATAAAAACATTTGCATATATTGATCTTGCTTGCGCTCTTATCAAAGAAGATAATGGATATTGACTAGCATAAAACCAAAATTCAAACCTCTTAATGCTAACTAACAAACCACATTATGCCATCAAAGATACTACCCCCCATATGGTGACATCAGAACATAAATTGAATTGGTTTCATGATAGCATCCATTACCAAAAATTCACATCCATCACCAAACACAACAGTTAGGTCAAATAGAGATGCATCTATCTTCCACATTGTTCTTTCAATCTCCATCTAAATGCACCGATGCATGGATGAATAAAACTGTGGTGCACAAAGCTTTAAAATAGAAGACTTTTCCATGATTCAGAGTTGGAGGGGCAATTTGGGATATAATGCATATCGATTGAAATCTTTGAGGGTGCCTGGGAGACGTGTGAAAAGTGTGTAGCAGGGGCATCCATCAGCTTGGAAGAGGAGTTGGATTTCATGCTAAGAGTACTAGTACTCTGTGATATTGGAATCATTGTGTTCGGAACAGATCTATATATTTATTTCCTTTAAATAAAAAAAAACTGTATTCAAATTGTAAATCGGAAAGAACTCAGAGAATTTCAGAAAGTACCTCAGGATCCTTGACAACTCTCTCCCTAAGCTCCTTGACAATAGGGTGCCTTGGGTTGATCTCAAGTACCCTCTTGCCACGCATATAAGCCTGCTTGCTAGCATCTGACAGAGTCTGTGACTGCATGATCCTCTCCATGTTCGCACTCCATCCGTACTTTGAAGTTACAACCACACAAGGGCTGTTATCCAAACGGTTGCTTATCTTAACAGAATCCACATTCTCACTGGCAAGAGTATCCTTCCACCATTTGGTCAACTCCTTGAATGAATCCTTGATTTCCTTGCCTTTGGATTCCTTGCCAATGTTCAAGCCCTCCTTGGACACATTCTGGAACTTCTTGTCTTCGTAATCCATCAGGTATTGCATCAGATATTCATCCACAGGATCTGTAAAGAAAATAACCTAGAAAAAAAAAAAAAAACAAAAGAACAAACAAGAATCAGAATTATTTCAACCAAATTCTAGTGGTCTCGTTCATATCCAAGCCAACTGAAAGAGCAGCTTTTACTGTTTCTTTATAACCCACACATTTCTTCCAGTATCATACCTCATAATTTTTCTTGGTGAGTCTCTCAAGGAATGGCGATTTCTCCAACTGCTCCTTGCTGGTTCCTGTAATGTAAAAGATATCCTTCTGCCCTGGTTTCATTCTTGATATGTACTGGTCCAAAGAAGCCAGCTTCCCTTCAGACTTGGTACTGCAAAATGAAAAAGTACTATTCAAACTTTTTCTCTTGAGAAAAGGAATGAAGAATGCTAATACAGTTAACAAATGATAGATTAGTCAACCAGGACAACCAGAAAATATAAAATGAACAGGACAACTCTATATTACCTTTCAAATCTAAGCAGTTTTGCCAAGCGGTTTCTGTTAGATGCATCTTCAATGATACCCAGTTTAATGGACTTTCCAAATTCATTCCAGAACTTGGCATATTGACCCTTTTTCTCATCCTTGTCACTGCTCTTCTCAACATCTACGTTACCAACAAACAATATTTAAATAAACAATAAACACCAAACTTAGCAAAAGTTAATAGAATCTACATTATTCAGAAAAAAAAAAGGCACAGCAGACTACAGAAATTGTCTATATAGTCTAAACACCAACATAGATCCATATACAGTTACTAAAAGCAACTTGATTTAGTCCAGGCATCAACACCGTTACACCAGTGATTGTTTTAAATAGTACCAACTTTTACTTTTTGGAGTTACTTGGGAGATGTAAAATCTTGATTCAAGAATAATTATTGCTCAAAAATACCTGATTTTTCTTTGTCTTTGGACTCATCAGGATCCTCATCTGCAATCCGCCGAATCATATCCAAAGCCTTGCGGATGAGCTTCTTCTTAATTGTCTTTAAACTGCTGTGCTGCTGAAGCATTTCTCGTGATACATTTAGTGGCAAGGTGTCAGAATCAACAAGGCCCTGCAAAGAAGACAGGTTACAGTGATTACAAGCTTCCAAGATTTGGATAAACATACTAATGCAGATTTGATTTCCCAAGAGCATTTAGTTCAAGTTAACATAAATTGTAGAACCTTGAGAGGAAATGACAAATTACCATCAAAAAGTTCAGGTATTTTGGTAGAAGCTCATCAAATTCATCTGAGATGAAGACTCGTCTAACATATAACTTCAAGTTAGACTTGTTGTGGTTGTAGTAACTCTCATACAGATCATGAGGAGCCTTAGGAGGCACAAATAGAACAGCCTTAAACTCCACATCACCCTCAGCATTAAAATGAGTCCATGCCAGGGGCTTCTCATCACCAAAATCCTGTGAACATGGATAATATCCATTTGATTAGGAAAGCTTATTTGAGAAACCAAGGATTGTTACCTAGAGTTCAGTTAAATGCATGCCAGTGACAAACTAAATGACTTACTTTAGCAAGAGAGTGGTAGAACTTTGTGTACTCTTCTTCAGTCACCTCCTTTGGACTGCGCAGCCATATGGCTTTTACATCATTCAAAAGTTCCCATTCATATGTCTTTTCCTTCACAGTCTTTGTCTTTGGTTTCTTCTCACCATCTTCTTCCTCTACTTCTTCCTCTGATGAACTGGTTTCACCTGTTCCCAAGAGCAGCAGTACAAGCAGAAGATAAGCCAATGCTGCCAAACTAACTAACAAAAGCTAAATGGTATTATCTCATTAGAATTCGCACTTGCTTCCTCTTCACCAGACTCATCATCTTCTGCAGGGACTTCAACATCCACCTCCTTGCTAGCCCAAATATAAATGGGAAAGTTGATAAACTCAGAATATTTCTTCACCAGCTCCTGCAATGAAAAGAACAATCAGAAAAACATTGCATATCAACCAGTCCCTAGTGGCACTATTGGTTGAAAGGCAACAGCTCAGACAATAGCTGCTCATGATATAAAGTTCTTTGCATCTAAGAACCACATTTTATAGAAAATCTTCATAACATTATCATTGTTGAACCTAAGTTGCATCTTCCATCAAATTTTTCACAGAAAAGACACTGGCCTCAATCATGAACAAAAAAAGAGTTGTAAGATTTACAACATTTTAAGAAATTTCCTAATTATTTCTCTGGGTAACAACAAAACTACCACAACAGACTTATCCAAATCCAAATACTTCACCAGCAACCTGAATACTTTATTTTATGCCCTATTCTAAACTGAAAAATACTTCTACAATGGTGGAGCAATCATGATAAACAAGGCAAATATTTGTTAGGCACCATGTAAATAATATATATTTGCCTAGTTTACCTTTTCATGCATTATTGAGCAACTAATCAAGGTATGATGAATCTCATCTTCGTCTAGTTTACCTTCTTTCAAATATAAAAATGCACATGACACCTTTCTATATTGCAATTGCATTTGTAACTGTGACTAGGGACAATGTGCATATTAATTATTATTTAATAAATCATCCAGAAACCTACAAATAACTATTACATGCTCATTTAAGCCTAGCGTTTGCTGATTGACTTTGTATACTGAATCACCTAGTCATCTCCATGATGCCATGACAAAACCAGAATGGAAATTCTATAAATAAAAAAGAGCTTAAAAGAATTACACACACAAACACTGACATGCACTAGGCACTATCAGACGAAACCAAGCATTGGTTCTTGATAAAGGATTCAAGCATTCTTCTGACACAAATGATGCACGATGCAGGATGCAGGATGCAGGAATAAGAAATACAACTAGTAATTGGACAGCAATATGCAAACACAAGTTAAAAGACTCACATAGTGTTTGGTTTACACACTAAAAACTATTTTCAGTTTTTTAAGAGTAAAAGAAAATGAAAACAATGAAAAGACAGGTCTGGTGCAGCAGTTGTGTTTGGAAAAACACTTTTCCAGTCTTCTCTATTAAGGAAGTAAAAACTTGTCATTTCCCAAGTTTTGTACTTGTACTTTTTGTGTACACTGAAAATCCTACCGACAATTGCCTAAGTTTTAGGCCTTTGAAATAAGTATATCCAATGGTACTTAACATTACTCCCAAAGGAAGAGGATATATAAATAATAAATTTTAAACTTCAAATTCGTCATTAGTGTTCATACTAGAATCTAGATATAAGATAGAAGGCGTCAGTCATAGTAAACAAAAAGACAACGTGAATTACTCACTTTTAATTTATCTTCTTCTAAATATTCTCCAGCTTCTTCTCTTAAATGCAATCTGATCTCAGTTCCACGCCCCAGTGGCTCATTCCATTCATCCTCAGAAATTGCAAATGAACCATCAGCCTTCGACTCCCACACATACCTAGAGGTGAAAAAGAGAGGAAGGAATTTTTATCATCCCATGCCAGAAAGGATAATGGCAATTGTATTTCATTCATGTATTACGGCTAAAAAACCTACTGTTTGTCATCATTATGTTTGCTAATAACTTCAACATAATCAGCAACCAAATATACAGAGTAAAACCCAACTCCAAACTGCCCAATGAGGTTAAGGTCACCCCCTGCCTGCATTTTCTCAACAAAGGCTGCATAAAAAAAATAACATAATCAAGAGTCATAATCCAATCACTTGACACGGAAAGAAAAAGTATGAGGAAATTCATCAGTTAAGGTCACCCCCTTACCAGAAGTTCCAGATTTAGCTATTGTTCCTAAGTTCTTGATCAGATCTTCCTTTGTCATTCCTATACCACGATCACGAATGGAAAGAACTTTCTTTTCCTTGTCTAGTTTAATCTGGATATGAATTTTGAAAAATAGAATTCACGATACTAAATACTTTTTTCAACAAACTAAAATATTGCAATTAAGAAAAGCTATTATATTTAACAATTTCATCTGAACTTATAGTATTTTGAAAATACTAACCAGTATCTCAAGCTTCGTATTATCACCCTCGCCCAAAATCTCCTTATCAGTGAGAGAGAGGAACCTGATCTTATCCAACGCCTGAAAGTGGATCAAGAAACAGTAAAACAATTGCTGGAAATAGCAAGAACGATTAAACCAAGTGAATGTAATGAGCTTCGCTCACATCAGAAGCATTTGAGATTAGCTCCCTCAGGAAGATATCTTTGTTGCTGTACAGAGAGTTTATGATAATGTCCATAAGCCGAGAAACCTCAGCCTGGAATTCAAATTTCTCGGCGCTACTGCGCAATGATTTCTTTGAGATTGATTCCGCTTCCCTGAATGAAATATTAGCTTAGATTTGCACTCAACCGACCGAATTATATATATCCAGAAAAGGAAACCAGAGAAAAATGAAATGGACAAACCTTTTAACAACATCAGAATCAGTAGACAGTCCGTTGGGAACAGCACCAAGCTTCTCTTCAACCTTTGGTGGATCTACTAAATCGTCCGAACCACTTTCTTCCGCATTAGCGTGTATTTTACGACCTGATAAATCACCGATCAGATGTTCCACGCCATAAATATTGCAGAACTAAAAATCCTCAAAAATATTTAACAGCTAAACACGGCGGCAACGTTCGATCTATTAAGAAACTACTAAGTGCAGTTACCAACATTCATTAAGAGAATTTTTAACCTACAAACCACTGAACGCTGATCTGATACTCTACAACATTATAGATCCGATTTCCCAGACAACATACAGCATTTTAGATCCAAAATCTCAAACTCCCCTTAGAAAAAGTTCAAAGTCCAACATTTGCACTTTTCAAATCTAATGCTAACAAATGAGAAACTTAAAACAAAAAATTAAACAAGTACAGAAACTTTAGTCGCATTTACAACACCAGAGAAGAAAAAAAACCTAACTGACCTTGATCTGGAAGAAGAGAGAGGAGAAGAAAGAGAAGAAGAGCGGAAGAGAAAATCCACTTCCTCATCGTTCTCCACAGCTACCAGTGTGGCTCTCTGCTGTGCTAAACCTTGGAATATTTTTTTCTCGATCTTCTCTATTTTCGTTTCGCTCTAATATATACCGATTCCACGAGGCCGAGACCAAGGAGATCTAAACAGGTCATCGACACTGATTGACCTTAATTCACACCGTAGATATCTGCTTGACTTGCCAGGTGGAGGCTTGGACGGTCGGGATGTGCTTTATACGACACGCGGCAGAATACTATTGGTTGTTCTTGAGTCCCTGACGTGGGGAAACGAGGGGTTCTGGACTGTTCGATCCCATTTGCCACGGTGGTGGTGGACCCGCTAGGGGAGAAAAGATTATTAAACTTGTTGGAGTCGGAAGCAGTTGATTAATAATTTTCTCCTGAAATTTTTAATTAAAATAATTATTCCTTTTCCTCTTCGGGTTCTTTCTTTAAGCTTTGCTCATGCGTCGGCCCGTTAAGTTCTTAAATATCAGATATAAAAAGTATCAATATCTATATTTACCAAAATCCTATTAATAATGGTGTCGTCAATTAAAAAAAAAAATCCAAATTATTCTTTATTTGCAATCTCAACAGTAATTACAATTAATTTAAAAATGAATAAATAAAAGCTTTTTTTGTGTATTAGTTGACGAATTTAGGGAATGATTTGAAAACTGATCAAGGAAGATATATCCGTTGTTGCACAAAAGAAGAAAAGGAGGAGGAGGAGGATCTCGATGCACTCTCTTGGAGGGGTTCCAACATAAAATGAAAGAAATATTTTCTATATTGGTATAATATACAGATTATTGTTTATGAAGCATAATATTTTCATAAAATTTTTGCCCTTTTCCTGTGATTTTCCCAACTTCAATTTCCTGTAGTTCAAGTTCAGGAATCAATGCAGTGGCCACCCTTCAGACTAACAATAAAATTCTTCATTCGCCCCAAGAGAACCAAAGCCACTCCTTTTTATACACTTTCAGAGTATGAAACCCAGACTAATTAAAATCATACGCTACACAGTTCGTGGATATGGCAAGCTTCAAATTAAGAAATTTGAGCAGCAACAACTACTCTAAGATGAGGAAGTTGAAGATGTGTATCGAACCATTAAATGGTGCGGCAATTTCCAGTGTTCTTACAAGAAAAAACTGAAACGTATAGTGACTTTGTAAACAAATCAATATATGTATGGCTCACAAATGCAGGCTAAAATGTCTAGTTTCCTCGCCCTTGGAAGGCGAAAATGTTGCATTTGCTAATTTCTCTTCCAACCTAACATAGACATTATATTCCCCTAGAAACCCAAAAAAACTATAGGAACCACGCTCATCTGTTTCACCAATTGCGTTGCTAGTTTGCCACTCTTGCAGTAACTTGTCCACCACATCGCCAGCAGGAAGGTTACGAAGATTGATATCTGTTAAACACATCTGGTAGCATCCATATGGATGAAGCGCCATCCATAGCATCATCCCATTGACTGAAGGGTGAGAGAAACCTTCCCTTAGTACCTGCTCCAAGTAAACTGCCTGCAAAAAAGAGTGCGCAATATGAAGTTGATTGCTTGGTATGCAATTTAGACCTTTATCCATAACAAGCAATGCTCAGTTATGACAATCTCACTTGCCACCCATTAAGGAAGAAAAGTGAAAGAAGTTACAAATATGCGCCAACAATTCAAATGAGGAAAAATAGAAATGCAATGAGACTTAGAGCCTGTTCAACCTTTGATAAAATTAGTAATTTCTTCTCTAATATATTTATAAAACTTTTAAGACTATTTATATTTTTTATATTCATATTATATTTTTGCCACTTTTAATAAATAAAAACGCAGGAAATAATTTAAAACAAGCACAACAACCCATGCCATTTTGGTTCACATCATGGACGATGCTAGGCTGAAGATGCCCTTCCAAAATGTCTTCTTCAGGATGAGTTAGTTAATTAGCTTTAACACGAATGGGGTTCGAATGCACTTACTTGAGTTTGCATGTCAATCTTCTTGTCAATATCAATCTCAGTAAGCCAAATGGGAAGCTCTAGCGTTGCCAACTTGTCCAAATCGGCTCTGATCCGAGGAGGATTTGGGACAGTAAAATGCCCCTCTAGCCCAATTCCATCCATGGTGGCACCACCATGCTGGAGTTGTCTGAGCCTTAAAATATAGGAATCCACAGTTGAATTAGCATCTGCGCAAGTCTCCACCACATTGAAATCATTCATGAAAAGGGTCGCTAACGGGTCCGATTGGTGTGCAATTTTGAAGAACTCCAAAGTTGCATTAGGCCCAAGTCGTTGCTCGTAGAAATCGAAATGCAACATCTCGTTGCTCACATCCCAGTGTACAAATTCGCCTCTGTACTTGTTCATGAGACTTTGAATCCGCGAATTTACAGCAGACTTTAACTGGTCGCGGGTCAAATTACGAACCCATGCAGGTGTGTAAATTGGGTCCTCCCAGAAGATGTTATGCCCTCTAGCGGTGATTTGATTTGCTCTAACGAATTCTAACATTTGGTCTGCTATGGTGTAATTAACCTTGCCTTGCTCAGGTTCCGTTGCGTACCATTTCAGCTCATTTTCGAACACCGCTGCATTGAATCGCTTCACAAACCAGTCCTGAAATAATTCATGAAACTGGTATTAAATGTAAGTAAATAAAAAAATATGGTTGCGCAGATATTAATACCAAACTAGGCTAATCGTAAGACCTGACTTCAATTTTATGTTACCTGATAAGCGGGGTTGCCGAGAATAGTTTTAGCTATTGCACAACCAAATGGGAAATCTTTAGAGATTTGGTGAACTGATACCTGGGCACCTTTAATCCTATTCCCATGTGTATCAGAAACATGGATGGTGACGGCACGTTTTCTTTCCTGGGTACACGAAAAAAAAAAAAAAGTTCCCTTGTTAGAGCTGTGAGGTTTATCAAAATTGCTGCTCAATTAGGACAAGAATGAATAAGAAGAAATGTTCAAGTAAACAGTGATGGACCTTGTTGATCACATAGTCTTGATTTATTCTCCATTGCTCATCGCTGAACGGCTGCAAAGAGGTACTGGCGATTGATATCCCAAGCCCTTGGTTATCTGAATTCTGCTAGAGAATAGTAATGTCGCAAATGTGTTTAAGTCAATTTGAACCAATTGACATATTGACGCGTATGCCATATAGTAATGGTTGTAATGTAAATGCAGAAATTTTTTACCTGGAAATATATGATTGACAAATTGGAAGGTGAGTTGAGAACAAATCCGCCTTTGAGAAAAGACCAGCATCCACTGTGGGCAATGACACTGCCCACACACATTAACTGGGAATTCTCCGCTGTTAAGCTCGCCCTAATTAGAGCCGAATCTGCACCGTTGATCTTGACCCATGCTGCTTTTTTTAAATTTTATCAATCACAGAACCAGAAATTAGTCAGATATATATATATATATATATATATATATATACATATATATATATATATGTAAAAAATAGGTACGATTCGGGTCACGGGTACCCAATAATTGCCCTCGTGATTGGTGAGTTCCCTGTTGGCCACGTGTACGGTAGAACTTTTCTACAGCGCAGGGGAGTTCGGAGTTTTAGTTACGGCGAATTCAGATCTTAACATCCGTCTATTCTTGGAATAAGAATATTCATAATGTGGGTACCGGAGCTGTTTTGGAAAAGTTGAGAATAACACGTGGAAGCATGGGAGTTACGATGGTTACTTGATGATCAAGGATACCTAATCCAGCTGGATCTTCCCAGATGATGGGTCAAACAGAGAAGAAATCATTTTCGAGTTGATTACGATCTTATATATATATGGTAATTAACTCTGTTTACGCGGGCCTACCACTGTTACCAATCTTTTGATAAATGTTGTTTATTTATAATTATTAAGAGTTTTTAAATTATATAAAAAATTTTAAGTAAAATAAATAAGTAAGTAAAAAAAGGTCAAATTTTTGTTTCAAAGTTTGACCGTTGCTGTTTTAATGGTAGATTTATTGGTATTTACTCGATATTAGTTCTTCACTTGGAAGAGATAGGATTTTAATGTTAACCGTTTAACGGCAAAATGAGACCAGATTTTTTTACTTAAATCACGTATTGTATGATATAATATCATAACTACAAATCACATAGAATAGTACTTTGAATATCAAATAAAATATTATAAATAAGAAACAGTATATAAAATCTTCTAAAGCACATCATTTAAGACACCATTTATTATAAAAACAAATAATCTTTAAATATGATAATTACATATCAGTTTATTAATGTCTTAAATATCAAATGTCATAATTATTATATTTGTGGGTATGTTATACCTCAAAGAATTTAGAATCCTCTCACAAAAAAAAGAAGAAAAAAAAAATCACACGACTACGTCAGTAGCCATTTGGATACCATGGTAGTGTGGCTTGAAATGGGAAAAAAAAATGAGTCCCATGATAATACCGTGATACTAGCTAATAGTACCTCGGCGCTACAATGAAAAACACGAAATTTTTTACATTGACATGGTATCGCAGTACAAAAACGCAATATTGCAGTACTGCAATTAGGAAACTCAGAATTTTTGGGCACAGATGTGATACTACAATCCCAAGATGTGGTACTATGATAAAAAATAGTCTCAATACGCGGTACTAAGACCAGATACCGTGATATTACAATTGAAAATAAAAAATAGAAGTTCTGGAGCACTAGGTCATCTATATATGTGCAGACATCTCACACATAAAACCCTAAACGCATCATTATGCATTGCAACAAACCCTAGCCGCCTATTGTCGATATTCCTTCCTACACGTATTCTAAATCGGATTCACCAATTCTCAATCCCCTTGTAACTATCCCAAGAACGTTGATAGGAGGAAAGCTACGGGAAGAGTGAAGGCCTCGAATAGTTACGCCATTACGAGCGATTACAGAGGTTAGGTGTTAGTTTCTACGTAAAACAATGTTTATAGATCACGATCTTCCCAATGTTTGAGGTTTCATGCATATTTTCCATTTTTGACAGACCCTAAACTTGTTTATAACATTTTGATGTGACGAACATGAAGCGAACAGAAGAGGAACTATAAACTACAAGGTATAAAATCATTGTACCCCATTTGATATTTGTTTTACATAACAGAGAGCAAAGCATAGCAATACTATGTGCGAATGAAAATGAAAGACGCACGAAACGAGAATGGTCTCTCTTTACTTTAGTAAAGTTGGGAATACTGCAGTAATGCAACGAACCCTTCGTTGTCGAATCTCATGCACTCGCAAGCAACCAATTTGCTCATCACAAACCATATAGATTAGAGAATTATTATCCTATAGTTTAAAAACATTATAAATGTTTGTACTAATGAGAATTGTGATATCAAAATATCAAGGTTGAGAATTCGAACCATCAAAGCAAGGATTAGAACAAGCAAAGCATAGAAACAGGTGGAGATGACTATCAACTCTTTCTAATGTTATTTTAGTCTCAAATTTGATACATGATTGATTGTTTACTGTCTTTACATTGTCTAGACGCATGTTCAGAATGTGATGGTGCTTATTTGTTTAAATTTTTGTTCAATGTTAGCATGATATCTGATTTATGTATTTTCAACATTGATTAGAGAATGTGTCATCTATGTTATTTAATGAATGGCATGATTTTATGTAACTTGGTGCATGAGTAATAATTTACTAGCATGTTTTTATGTATACATGTACTGTGATGAAGAGATAAACCGACTTTGCAGAGACCTATGTTTTTGGTAAACAGTCGCCCGGGCTTGGTCACTGCGACCCCCTTTGTGAGGAGGCACTCCTTCTCCCGAAGTTACAGGGCTATTTTTTTCGAGTTCCTTAGAGAAAGTTGTCTCGCGCCCTTAGGTATTCTCTACCTACCCACCCATGTCAATTTATTTCACCTATTCTTGCAATTGCGGTCAGTCCAACGCCTGGTGCAATAACAGGCACCAGCATGCTAGTGGTCACTTAATAAAGACAATTAAAAATCTAACTACCTACTGAGGCGGTGGTATAGATAATGTGGCAGTAATCTAGTATCACTATGGGTATTTTCCTACCATAGGTAGTTGTCCATGCTACTGTGGCAGTAGTTGAGAAGGGGCTAAGAATCGAGTGAGACCTCACTCTTAAGGTTGTGTCATGATGAGGAATTAGCCTTTAAGGTGTACTTTCAAGAGTTTAGACACAAGAAAATACCAAGGAAATTTCTTTCAATCTAAACAACAACCTAAACAATAGAAGTGTTTAGAACACTTAATGATTTATAAGTATTTGCATATGTTATGTTTCTGACTTTGACAATATTTGAGATGTATTGTATACAATCCATGGGCTCTTGAGCTCGCCCTACTAATCTATTACTGAAGATATGTGCTCATAGGCAAGTAATTGGAGACCATTGGAATAGTTTGATACAATCCGCTGTTGAGGTTGTATAAGAATAGAAATTTATTAATTGTTTACAATTGTAGGGCATGTAACCCACATTTAAATCATGTTTAGTTGTTTTATTTATTGATTTCGGCCATGGGGCCAAGCATTTGGTTATTGAGTTATTTGAAGTTAGGCCATATGGTCAGTCTTTATTATTGATGAGTTTCATTTAATTATCACATCATCCATATATTCTAGTCATACATATTATTATTTGTTATGTTCTCGTACTTTGATGTTTTGATTGAAATTGTTGTGATTAATAAGAAAAAAAGATTAAAAGTAATGCCTCAGTTTTCAAATATTAAAAGCAAGAGTGATCACATATTTAACTTAATTACGTCTCGAGTCAAGCCTAGCCAATGACAATTGTGACAAGATTCAAGAGTCGGGGTATTATAGGATATGTATTCCAATGTGTATTATTATTTTTTTCTTTAATAATATGAAACACTATATAATATATTATAATATTTAATAATTAAAATGAGGATGAGGAAAAGGTGGCCCACATGGAATCCTGTTATTTTACCACTAGTGCTAGCAAGCTAATGTAAGAGAAGCCACCATTCCTATGAAAATTCAATGAGAACTACAAACACCAACCCGTGATGTTTGGCGTTTATTCTACAGAGCTCGTGTGAAGCCAAATGCAATTCAAAGTCCAATACGCTTTTTTATTTTTGCCCCCTTTCTCTCTCTGTCTCTCTTTCTCTGTTTTAGTTGGTGCAAGTGCAATGGACAGAAGAGGGTGCAATGCACGAAACAGCATATTTCTCTATACGGTGAAAACAGGGGATCTACAAAGGAAATAGATTTTTAAAAAGGAACAAGAGAATAAGAATAGAAAGAAAGAGACTTAACTGGAGAAACAGTATTTGAAGCCCGGTTTGAGATTGTGCAAGACAATGGCTGGAGAATAATCTCCAGTTCCGGCATCGTCCTCGGCACACTTGGCGGGATTGG
>JAJIYU010010186.1:0-16306 GCA_030144865.1 Tinospora cordifolia | reverse complement strand
GATGTTTGCTTCAGCATCAAACACAGATGTGATGGCTTTCTTTCTAATTTTTGTATTGTAGATACAATATTTCTTTCTGCCAATGCAGCCACCTGAGCGGCATCTTGACCCCCTAGGCTTGCAACAAACCCCAACTAATCTCCTCAACAACTTATTGGAGATGGAAGGGACACTGAGGTTTGATCCTGAACCGTTGGTGTCCACAGCTTTGACTGAACCATCGGGTCCAACTTTATATTGGCTTCATAAATATGATGTTGCATGCGGAAAAATTGTGAATTTTCTGTATGTTACTGAATCAGGTCCTTGGTTGACTTCTCTATCTCACAATGCATTGATTCTTCTGCTTGTGCTTTTTTGCTTCTTGGATGGCACATACGTATTCAATGTGAGAATCCATTTAAAGAATGTCCTTTGGTGTTTTGATGTAAATTCTTTGTATTGTAGGGGAGTTCTTTTGTATGGAGATTTAAATTTAACTATTGATTCTCTCTCTCTCGATCCATATGGTGGCACAAATTTATGGTTGATAAGTACTTTCTTGGGCAAATAGAAGTATTGATTTGGAAATGCTTTCTCATTTCTAATTAATGAAGTGATACTCATGAAGTGCTAAAATTTTTTTTAATGAAATGCATAGCATATATTCCAGTTTGTTCATTTTTGCTACATTGTTATGCTTGCCAATAATCGGGTCTTATGTCTTTCTAATGTGCATTCCACATTTCAGGTGTATGGAAGCATGCAAAGAGTGACGGACATGATGATTATGGTCTTCTTGTGAGTGAGAAAGCTAGGAAGTATGCAATTGTGAATGAGTTAGATAAGCCTGTGACCCTTAAGGATGGGACTGTTGTCCTTCAATTTGAAACTCGCCTCCAAAATGGACTTGAATGTGGTGGTGCATATCTTAAGTACCTCCGACCCCAGGATGCTGGATGGTCCCCGAAGGAATTTGATAATGAATCTCCATATACTATCATGTTTGGACCTGACAAATGTGGATCCACAAACAAGGTGCATTTCATCCTTAAGCACAAGAACCCCAAGAGTGGAGAGTATGTTGAGCATCATCTCAAGTTCCCTCCTTCAGTTCCCTCTGACAAACTATCTCATGTATACACTGCCATCTTGAAGCCTAACAATGATTTGGTGATTTTAATTGATGGGGAGGAGAAGAAAACGGCAAATTTTCTTTCAAATGAAGATTTTGAGCCAGCACTTATTCCTGAGAAGACAATTCCTGATCCAGATGATAAGAAGCCAGAGGACTGGGATGAGAGGGCAAAGATTCCTGACCCTGATGCTGTAAAACCTGATGACTGGGATGAGGAGGCACCCATGGAAATTGAAGATGAGGAAGCTGTGAAGCCTGAAGGATGGTTGGATGATGAACCTGAGGAGGTTGATGATCCTGAAGCAACCAAGCCAGAGGATTGGGATGATGATGAGGATGGCGAGTGGGAGGCACCAAAGGTTGACAACCCAAAGTGTGAGTCAGCACCTGGCTGTGGTGAGTGGAAGAGGCCAATGAAGAGGAATCCAGCTTACAAAGGAAAATGGAGTGCCCCTTTAATCGACAACCCAAACTACAAGGGAATCTGGAAGCCACAACAGATCCCTAACCCTAACTACTTTGAACTTGAAAAACCTGACTTTGAGCCCATCACAGCCATTGGCATTGAGATATGGACGATGCAAGATGGCATTTTGTTTGACAATATCCTGATAGCAACTGATGAGAAGGAGGCTGAATCATACAGGGAGAAAACATGGAAGCCAAAATTTGAGGTTGAGAAAGAAAAGCAGAAGGCTGAAGAAGCAGCTGCTAGTCCAGATGGGCTCTCTGGATACCAGGTGGCGTTTCTGCACTTGGCTTTGATATCCTGTCTAAGTTTTTTCTCGTTTTAATTTTTTACGTTTTAATTTTATCCTTGTTCTTGACGAATTTGGAATGTCGATGCAGAAGAAGGTATTTGACCTCCTTTACAAGGTTGCTGATATTCCCTTCCTGGCTGCTTACAAGATCAAGATACTGGTAAGTTGGAATAAAATGTTTTGTAAAATAAATTGCAATTGCGAACTATCAGCACGGTTGTTACTGGCTGATGTCTGCCCAATTTTTCAGTGGGACTTCAGCTTATTATCTCTCTATGCAGGACGTTATTGAGAAGGGAGAAAAACAGCCCAATCTTACACTCGGCATCCTTGTCTCAGTTATTGTGGTTGTACTGACCGTCTTCTATAAGCTTATTTTTGGCGGAAAAAAACCAGCTGTAAGTTTGTCATTTCCCCGTTGGTTCATTTGTTTGTCAAGCTTGTTTGGTCGCACAATTGCTTACTCCTGGGGAATTTAGTATCAAGGTAATTTGTGCAAATGTTTACAAGGGCAAGTGTTGGGTGCAGGCTAAAGTTGCCGCGGAAACGAGCAACAGTGCTGTCGCGGCAGGAAGTGGTGATAACCAAGAAAACAGTGGGGAAAAGGAAGAAGAGAATGAGAAGGACGATGCAGCTGCTCCTCGTCGAAGGACTAACAGAAGAGAAAATTGAAATGATAGTTAGGAGTGGTTGAAATTTTGGAATTGAAAATGGATTAATTGTAGCTTAATTCTCGGCAGAATTCTGTTTTATTTTAAGCTATACTTAATATTTTTGAGTGCAAGTTTCTCTGTTTACGGTCAGTTTTGTTCCGACGTCGAGAGGAATAAAACTACTCTCTCCCAGAAGTATTTTTTTTAATCAAATCCTCTCACGGCTTTATATGATAATTAAGTAGGAATACTCTTAATATGTCCATTTTCAGCGCGTAGAATATTCAAATATTTTAGAAATAATTTTTTTGATATATATTCAGCGAGAACTCTCGTTTTTGTTGCGTATCTGTGTTTGGTCAAATGTTTTAGAACCTTTTAACAACTCCCAGAAAGCTTTTATTTTAATTACTAATTTGCATTACATTTTGCTCTAGTTTTTATTAAATTATATTAGGAAAGCAGGAGATGAGGGACAAAGCATGATGAAAATCTATGAAATTATTATCCAAGTCTGTTCGGTGGGGTCATATAATTTAGCAATGGATTTGCCTATAGTAATTAAATCAAATAATTAAAAAATCGAAAAAGGGACCACAAAGCGTAGAAGCAAGAGAGTGGTGAAGGGCAATGCTCTTTCTTGTTTTTCAAAGAGTAGTTGTGTCATATTAACCAATCCAAATTGGGTTTACGTAGCCAAATGGTTTAAAGAGTGACGAACCAGGCCTTGAACATAAATAGTGAAGGGCAATACTCTTTCTTGTTTTTCAAAGAGTAGTTGTGTCACATTAACCAATCCAAATTGGGTTTACGTAGCCAAATGGTTTAAAGAGTAGACGAACCAGGCCTTGAACATAAACAGATCAATCGATCAAAATGACGTGTACGGCATCTCCCGAATCATCAAGCATCTGATGTGCCCAATGCCGTCGTATTTATTTCGTACCAGCAGGAGAAAGGCCAAAAAAACTGGAAAAGAAACAAAGTTGCATGAGATTGAGAGCGAGCGGACTCCAGAGAGAGAGAGAAGAGTAAAAGTCCAAAGGTGACGCTGTTGCCAAGAGAAGATTCTACTGGTTCGTAGACACAAAACAGACAGACACAAAGACTGTACGGCACCGCTGATTGAACCTTATGACAGCATTGGGAAATCAGTCCCTGCATGCCCTAGGAGGTAGATGGAGTCTTTCCCAGCAGAAGCACACACCAAGTTCAACATTTTCCATTCTCCATTATTATTATTATTATTATTACTATTATTATTACAGCTTACACCCACCAGAGCCTTTGTGGCATCGGAAATGTCACGTTGCTTTTTGACAACTGATTTGTCTTATTGTAACCCCAAAACAGGAATGCCAGCCGGTCCCTCTCTTCTGACTGGCAGCTGGGCAACGCTGCAAAAACCAAAATCTTTCACTGGGGCTTTGAGCTCATTGACGACCCCATCGCCTTTGACTCTAGTTTTATGGTTCAATTTCCTCTTCACATCCTACTACATATAGTGGTAGTACTGATCGCTGGGCTGGGCTAAAGAATCTGTTAAGGCTTCTCGTGAAAGTAATAATACGAAGAAATGTTCAATTTCGACATAGTCTGATGTATGGAAATGGTATTTCATTTAATGTCAACAACGAAAACATATTAAACAAAAGAAATTAAAATTAAACCCTCGCTCTCTCTCCTCTCTCTCTCTCTCTCTCTCTCTCTAATGAACTTCCTTCATCTTATGTTTCTCTTTTGAAGAAGAGGTAGGAGGTGGAGCAGAAGTTGAATAAGCTTTGTCGGTCTCTCTTCTTTGAGATTTACTTCTTCTCTTATATATTACAAAAGAATCAAGCTTTCTCCTTTTCCCAGACTCTCTTATAGTCTCCAACTTGGGTCTCCACTTTCGAGACCTCACAAGCTGCTTGTAATCCTTCTGCAACTGAGCCGTAGTGCACACCCTTCCTTTGGGCTCGCTTGAATTCTCTGCTTCTTCCTCTTTTATCTTCCCTTCTTCTATAAGTTTGGATATGAAGTCATCCGATATGCGTATCTGCAAAGACCCAGATGGCGTCTTCTGTATATCAAAAGGTTGACAACTCCCGACCTTCTTTAGGAACTCATTTCTCGAACTTCTCGACGAGGAGGAAGGTGGGGAAGATGCAAAAGAAGCAATGGTGACGAAGGATAGAACAGATTGGAAGAAATGTTTAGGAAGGAGAAAGTACTTGTGACCCAGTTGAAGCTGGTCGTTTTCAGAGAGAGTAGGAACCTTTTGGCCTATGTAGAAAGAATCAGAGTGGCATATAAGGTGTTTGGGGAACTGAAGCATGAGCTCGGATGCTATAATGGGTCGATGGTAAATCTTCACCACTCCATCTGATTTAATGAGCTTGATGGTGTTATTCTCCACTCCTGAGGTCTCTTCTGCCCTAAGATGCACACAACACACATGGTTTCCCATCGAGTGAATGCACCAATATGGGATCATCTGGAGTCCCAATGACTTGATTCGCATGAGACCATATAAGAACAGAACAGAATATTATATGATCAAAGAAGAAGAAAAAGAAGAAGAAGTAGATTGGACTTGAGCGAAAATGGAGGCGTCGGTGGATCTTCTTTGTACTTTAATGGGTTGGAGGGGTCGGTGGAGACGATATCTTAGGACTAAATGCAAGTGTAGATATCATGCTTTTGTGGGTAAGAAATTATATACGCAAACGAGCGCTTTTGAGTTGAATATATATCATGAAAATAGTTGAAAAGTTTTGATGAGAAAATCAAAATGTACTCGAAAAAAGTGAGGAGGGTGAGACCCACTGATACAACCTTTTTTCTTTTTTTTTTTTTGGGTTCACTTTCAGAGTTTCAAAGGATAAAATGCCCTCACTTCCACCGGGCTCAGTGAAGAGGGATTAAACAAGAATGACATGTAGCCTCTCCTGTCAGATTATTTTGGTGCTCGGGGTCTGAAATTCTGACAAAATCTGTATTCAAAACTCATTGGAAGAAAAATCTTGACTGTTGTTTGACCAAAATTCTGTATCGAAAATCCATGTTAGCACCCAGGCCGTTGGATGAAGTAATTTTATTTCCTGAACGCTTAGAAGAGATAAGGCTCAACTTCGGACAGGATGAACGGATCAAATAAAATAATGCTAAGATGTTGGAGTAATTGAATAGATGAGAAGGAGACAAATTATTCAAAACGAATCTATCCAAAAAACTAGTTGTAAGTAGTCGTGTAAAACCCAACTTCTGCACCAAGGGACACAAAAGAACATCTCTTTTCTCTGCTCTGCTTCCACTATGTGTTGGTGGATGATGGTCTAAGGGAAAGGTGACAACCACGACAAATTCCAATGGCTGCTATTACCCCAATGTAAGTGAGTGGTAGCAGAAGAAGCCTTTTTGCTTGCTTTGACGAACTGGAACATAGGCCGCGGAGCTTAATTGGATTTTACCAACTTATTTTAATTGCGGTTTGAACACACCATAACCAAGACCTCTTGATCGACTCGCTCCAATTAATTTTCATTATTGTCACAATTTTCAAAGTTGATTAGTTCTCTTTCCCTAACTTTATCCACACCCGTGCCATATATAGAGAGAACTTGAGTCACTTGGGGCCGTTTAAGATACTAATGAAATAGAAAAACACATTTTCAAAGCTGACGATTATTTCTCTCAACATCATATAGTTCAAGTAACCCCAATGCAGCTAGAAATCTAACTTTGGAAGATAATACACACTTGCATTTTGGAGTATGTCCGCAAATTAAAAGACAAAAATAAAGAATATGATTAGGCGAGTCCAGTGAGTTTGCTATTTATCATGTGAAAATTTATTCAAATGCTTGTTCTTCAAAGGGGGAAAATTTATTCAAATGCTTGTTCTCTGAAGAATATCGAAGGGGGAAAACTTGATGTCTTGGTAGGCGGTGTTAGTATCAAAGACATTATGTTCTACCATTTGCGTTCATTTCTGTCTGATTTATTTTCTTTTTTCTTTTTTCGTTCCCTTTTTGAAATGGATGTCTGTTTGATTTCTCTAAACAAGTAAAAACTAAAAAAGAAGTTTCTATGGTGGTGTAATAGCTCGCTTGGTAAGGGTGTCAATAGCCGCCACACTAGCAAATGGGAGTTTTGTGCAGATTATTTTGACGATTGAAAACCTCTCCTCATTTCACCCAGATTGCCACATTATTAACATTATAGTCAAATCTAAATTTGAATTAGTACTGATATTATCCCAACTTAATTAGTTAAAAATCAATACGTTTCAACGCTGAACTCTCTTTGACGAACTTGTCATCGTCTATTGTGACTCTCCACAGTTGTTATCTCATCGCTATTCGTCAATTTCATCAAATGACTGCAGAAGCATTTATGCTTTTGGCTCCTTTTTAGACCCAACATTTAATCAAAGGAAGATGAACCACTTACTGGAAAAGCGCACGTTCCACTTGAGTAGAGTAGAAAGATCTCATTTATCTTGCCATCGCTAAAAATGGTAAACGAGAAGAGTATGTTAGTAATGGAATTGAACTCATACAAAACTTAAAGCGTGACTACCATTAGATCTTTCAAGGCAGGGGATAATTACCTCAAGTGCCTGCTACTTCATTGCGCCATAGTAACTGTTTTTTGTTTGATCATACAGTGATAAAAAGATTGAGAATCTAGTGTGCCAACAGAATGCCTCCAGCGTCCACACAACCCAACTACTACCCAAAATCCAATGTTCACAGTGCTCTAAGGAAGAGTCCGCCTGGAATTTATTAGATTAACTTTTGGATCATTTTATTCAATCACCTTTATAAGTTTAAAAGCTTCTTCAGAGTAGGTTTATAACTTAACATTTTCCAACAAAGTTTACCAAGAACCTGGGAATAAAGCACAAAGCCCAACCAGCTGTCCAATCAATTTTAGGGTCCAGGTACGACCAGCTATGTAGAAAATAAAAAGGAAAAGAAAAAAGAGTAGCCAAACGCATGTAACACAATGGCCCACTTTTGGGTAATCCACCCATCTCTTTGCTGAAATGGCTAAAAATTGATCTTTAGCCTTATCATGTAGTTCTGGGAAAGTCACAGATCAAGAAGCGCAATAGTCAAGTACACCAGGCATCCCAGTGCGGGCGGAGAAGCTACATGTATGTTGACGCTAATGATGCCATCTCCGAGGAGGATAATTGACTGTAGGAGGATATGGAATGGAATCATTTGGCCCGAGATCATCAATTGGAGGTCGTTGCTTATGGTGATCGGTGACAGATTGGTATGCCATTGCCAATGCTAAAGCCTGTAAAATCGAATGCATAACAGATAAGAATAATCCTATTGCAAGAAAGGGGCCTAGTAGCCAAAATGACTAGAAAATAAACTACTTTGCACGCTCCTCCCATAATTTGATCTCAACTTCCTTTCTCCAGACCATCATCAGCTTAACATATAATGCAAATTAATTCAATAATTCAAGAGGCATTCTGACTTGGATAACTCCTTTAAAGAATTCCCCTTCTCCCTAAGTAAAATCACATTTTTCTTTCTTGTTCTTGGAATATATTATTATAACAGTTCAGGACAAAAACTGCTCTCGCATGAGAAGGGTACTATGAACATTTCGAGGATTAAGGTGAAGCCAGATAAAATTTTACATAACCAAGAAGCAGAACAGAATAAATTAAGAAGAAACATAAACATGCCCATCACTGGTTAATACGATACAA
Organism: Tinospora cordifolia; assembly: GCA_030144865.1. Lineage (NCBI taxonomy): Eukaryota > Viridiplantae > Streptophyta > Magnoliopsida > Ranunculales > Menispermaceae > Tinospora > Tinospora cordifolia. The sequence continues at coordinate 8,056 of JAJIYU010010186.1, read as the reverse complement.
GGAATTTAGCCACTGGCACTATTGCATTTAGTCAAGAAAAGTGAAACTCACAATGTGGTCCTTTTGTGGCGGAGCATATATGCCAGTGGTGATGGTTGTTCTACGCCGACTGCCACTTAACGGTGGGTCATGGATATTCTTAAAACCCGTTGGAACAACAATGACAGGTAGGCCCACAAGATTTCCCATGCAGACTTTCTCCCAGTCAGTTGCATTGCCAATAAAAGCATCAACGGTAAAGCTGTCACGAATCTCCCTAATCAATTTTCCTCTAGCTCTTTGTGCCTTTAAAAAAGCCAATTTTCATCAGTATGAAGGTATTTAAAATTGAAAGAAGTTCAAATCATTTCAGTTATTTTTCCGCATGCAAGCAAAAGAGCATTTCTGCTCCATAACTAGGCACTATAATTTTATAAATATTAATATATGGGTTCCTGACTTTATTAGCACAAATTTGGACGCATTTCCCAGTGCATGGTGCATGGTATGCAACAAAGAACAGCCTCACAGAACACAGCAAGTTCAAATATCTCCAACGCGTGAAATATGTTTGAATAAATAAGATGATCATTAGCAAACTGGTAGTGGGCTTTTGGTTTTACTTCAGCTGCTTTCCTTTGCATATGGTCATGCTATCATCTATCCGATAACCATTATTAATGCAACTGAAACACAATATTTTACATTTTTTTTCCAAAAATAAGTAGCAGCCTCAAAGGTTGAATAACTGTCAGGTTTGAGTATCCTTTATATACACTCACACACACACACACACCAAAGTTTGATTAAAATTTCCATTGTTTCATCAGAAACATGAAGTTCAAAGAGATGTAATTCATTGCCACATTATTATAAACTTTATTATTATCCTTTTCCAAATTTAGTAGGGAAAGTCACATGAATTTAGATCATGAAAATGTAAGTTCAAATTCGAAACTCATCATTCCTACTGAACAATCAGTTGGGTTCAGCTAAATGACATACCTGCAAGTAGTCTACAGCAGTTACCATGCGTGCCCGACGTAGTTCTACTGGCCATTGATCCTGAGCTTCATAATGATCATCCTGTGTAGTACGCTGCCACTTGTCAAAGTGAGTTAGCATATCGACATCCATGGTGAAATTTAGAATGCCTTGAACAGAATCAACTGAGTAATTCAGTTTGAAAGGAACCAAATTGACACCCTTTGAAGCAAGAACTTCAACGACCTGTCAAAATATTTCACACAAGCTTCAGTGAAATATTCATTCAAACATTAAGTCATTGACTCAATTGATTTTAAAGGCAACTTCTTAAATTAAGGTTCATGTAACCTCGCTATGTATTGTCAAAAATTAAAGATCCATGGTTATAAATTCTAAAATATTTTCATTATTTCATTGCTAGCCTGGCCCAACAGAGAAAAACTACATCATATAACTGAAATATCAAAGTTAATGACTAAATTGGAATTTCAACACTCTCATGCATATATGATTTCGAATTACAATTAGATGTCGAATATTAAAATCAATAAAATACAACATTCAAATAATTATTTGTCCAGAATAAATCGAATACCATAAAGGAGAGGAAGAAAAAAAAAAGAATAAAAGAAAACTGAAGTGGTTAATGAAGATGGGTGACAGTAAAGAGATGAAGATAAATGTAGTTGTAACTTCTTGTATTACAATTCTAAACTGAGGAAAGCTATATATCTTGCCCTGTTCAAGAATGATGTTTTTCTCATGGTTAAGCTTTAAATTTAGCAAAGTGCAAGTGGCAAACAAGAATTGGCAGGAAATTTCACTAACAAAGCATTGCCTTCTTTTCCAAGAAATTTAATATTTTCGGTGGTTGGGAATTTCTGTGAAATTCAAGTCTTGCTGAAAAAACAAAAACAAAGATATCAAGTCTTGCTGAAATCTTCATTGTACTTCATGTTGAATTTAGTTGACAGTGATATCTCAAGAAAAATGCTTCCTGACCTCCATTTCAGCATCATCAAGATACCCCACTGTCAGCTTTCTGATGTCAACTGTAAATGGGTCCTCAAGGAAACTCTCTCTGGATGAAAAATCATCAGGGTCCTTTCCCCGTATGGCATCCAGGACAAGTGCACAATCTGTTGCACTTCTGCAGAAAGGTCCCAATTTATCCTGTTAAATAAAAGATACTTATGCTCCAAGCTCAATTTTAGCAAAATTCAGAATGGTTCTGGAGGTCAAGTATATTCAGCTACCAAGCTCTCAGAGATGCTCATAACACCACTCCGTCCAACAGTACCAAAAGTTGGGCGCAATGCTGTCACGCCACAACGAGCAGCAGGGTAGGTTATGGATCCAGCAGTCTCAGAACCAATTGCAAATGGAAGTAGACCTAGGAGTAATATAAAGAAGAAAAGCCATTGAGAGAAATCAAAGCAATTGTAAGAAAAAATAAAGCCAACCTGGCTTGCAGGATGAAAAACTATTTATTTATGAAACAAGTGCTTTACCCATCTATTGTGATTGCTGCTCTCCTATTCAGATATTTTACACACTCCTGAATTCCATAAATTCCAAGACCATCATTATTTGATGATTTCAATATAGACAGGTCCTTACTTTTTGTTCATATAATACTATAAAAAAGTCTAGCTATGTTTTTCAGATAGCTTCTAAACATTGGAACTCCACACTCTCTGTAAAAAGATGATTCATGGTATGTTAATGAATGAAATGTTGATTATATTGAGCATGTAAAGAATTTGCTTGCATGCAAAAATAGGCTGTAATCTTCCAACAGGGTGCATTTCCAACAGTGTGCATCTCCCAACTATAACATCATGAAGCATGACTTCTTTTTCCTTTTAAGTATGGATTCAAACATATTGAAGCAATATTCATCTGTGGTTGAAGTGATGCAATTTACTATAATTGATCTGTAATATGGCTTCATATATTTAGTTGAAGCAATTACACTCCTATATTCTCACAAGGTATTTTACTCAAACAACTTTAGTTTAGATCCACAACTGATAAACTTATACACAACATTTCTTGCAAATACAAACCTCCTTAAATTAAAATTTACTATGACTACTGAAAATTCATCTCTTTGAATTTTTTTTCAGGTGAGTAGGAACAACATGAATGATATTACATAATTGGGTATTTACATGACCCAGAAAGAAACAAAGTGCTGATACACTAAACCAATCCTGGATTACTTCACTCCTAATGGCATCCAACAAAACCTAACACCTATGCAATACTTAGACCTGATGCAACATGCAAGCAGCCAGCCAATCAAGTAAGCTATTTGACAATAAGAAACCTTGGACCAAGGATGAAGCATGCACCCACAAGCTGGCTGTGAATTTTAAATCATCCCGTAGTCTTCCCACTCCTATCATGGAACTCTATTATTCCATTCAAGCCATAGAAGCAATAGAGTGGTGAATGATGCAATGAAATGTAAAAATAGGTAAAGCTTGTTACCAACATTCCACCATTTATTTTAAGCCTACCTTCTCCTATAACAATTTTAACATCTGTTCCTATACCAGTCATTTTAATCAGACGTCTCGCTCCCTCCCTCCTTCCTCCATTGCTCTAGCTCCAAAATATGAATGTTCTTAGATGTCAGCTTCTTTCTCTAATTGCAAGTATGAACGTAGAAGATAAGTATCTTTGATTATCAGCAGTTTCCCCCTCTATCTTCTGATATTTTAATGCATTCATATCAAGGGAGATAGAAGAGGACCAAAAGCACCTGCCAAATAGCTCACATGGTGGTGGAAGAACAAGATGATAGTTCATATGGAAAAGTAGGACTGCTCGTGAAAAATCTATACTTGACATGCTCCATAAATTATGTAGGATCTGGGAATCAGATAAAAATGCAATAATCTGAGAAAATAGTTATATGGTGAATCGGCAAAAAAGAGACTCACAGGAATAGTTCCTTTTTAGTCATAGTTGAACACCCTACTTTGCATGAGACAAAAGTGAGGTGCTGTCAAAGAAAAAAATTAACACTGAGAAGTGAGAAGCACATTACAGAGGATACCTGCTGATGTGCTTGCAGCAGGCCCAGCTGAGGAGCCAGTTGAGAATTCCTCAATGTTCCATGGGTTGCGAGTCCTTCCCCCAAACCAGATGTCATCATAAGCCAGGGATCCTGTAACAAGCTTGGCAGTAAGAACAGCCCCTGCAGATTTTAGCCTGTAGAGAATGAAACCAGAGCCATTCAAACAATTTTTACAATAGAAAGAATCAATCAACTATGCTCAATAACTACCTTTTGTAAACCCAAGCTTCCACATCAAGAATTTGATCCTTGAAAGTTGTGGAACCCCATGTAGTTTTATAGTGGGGAACTGAAATTATATCTTTTAATCCATAAGGAATCCCATGTAGAGGACCTAGAACATAGAGATTTTGTGTTTATATATTTTCAACACACAAGCAAGGAAAAATCATACATGACTATAACATTACTCAAATGATAACAGCAAGCAAGTCTTTCTGCATGAAGGACTAGTTAAATTCATCCATTTGAATGTGCAGAGTCATGGTTGAAAATAAATCACAATTTGGAACAGCAAATGACATGATTCGCAACGTGATCCCACCCCTCTCTTTCCCCAAATCCAAAAAAAATAAAAAAGAAGCTCGATGATTCAGATCCCAGTTAAGAATAAAAATTCCAGTTAATTGTACATGAATGAAGTTGAATTGATGAAAATCACATTTAATATGACTCACACATGAATTGTGTGACTCCTCAATTCCAGGGCCTCTTTTTGGCTCTTTTATCGTTGCACATTAAAAACCTCACCCTACATTGCAATACGGTTTGGGGCTTTTTCTCCTTCTTCAAATCTACTAAAGGTCTCCTTTTTTAACTTTATTATAATAATAATATAACATAATGTTAAGAATATAAATAAATGACTCTAAAAACTAAAAGTTATATGCAATCACTTATATACACCAAATCCTATTATTCATCGATTCAATTTTCAATTTGAGTCAAACCAAATGATATACTTCTGATTCATGATTCTGAATACCATACGCAGGATAGCTTAGCAAGCTTATCCCGCCAATATGGAAATTACACTATAAATTTGTACATGTTGACTTCCATGATTGTAAAATTATATGGACACATGAAGACAATCACAGGTTTAGAACATGAGGGAAGCCACCAAAAGCTGTTCAATCATTAACTTCAATCAGATTGGGAGAAATACCTAAATAAACTCCATGCTCAAGTAAGTCATCCGCCTTTTTAGCCTGCTCATATGCTAAGTCTTCTGTATAAGAAACCACAGCTTCGAGAACAGGACCATGCCTGTCAAAGTTATGGACATTAAATAGAAGGAAGCAAATTGAGATATTGTACAAAAAATATAAAATTTCAAACTAATCACTTCAATCATGTCATACTTCTTTAATCTCTGCATAAATATCTTAGTAAGCTCAAGAGATGTAATTTTCTTTGTCTTGATGAGGTCTCCTAGTTCAAGAACCTGCTTTGTAAGCTGATATCAGTAAGCAATAGGATAAGCAAGAAAACATGAAATGCACTAGAGCATTCATCAGATAAGAGTTGGCTCCAGCAGACTCACACTCATAAACGCAATGTCTTCTTCTCTATCTGGCTTTTGTATGATAGAAACAGAAGGATAACTAAACCTTTTGATCCCATGCTGTTTTTCTTCTCCACCCCATAGAGGATTGAACACCAAAACAGATGGATCATGAAGCCCTCCATCTGCACAAGCCACTAACTTCCTGTTTGCTCTAGAAATAGGGATGTTAAATTCTTTCGCTCCCTTGGCCATTTCCCCCAACTGGTTCAAATAAAAACCACAGAGAAATTTCTGAAATTCACATGACTAAACGTCGCAAACTTCTCTCTTCTAATAATTAATGCAGAAGGGAATCCCTGACGAATCTATACAGATCCTGAAGTTACCTTGGAATCATTGAAAAAATCAGCATCGAAAAGCTTTAATGCCTCTTTAAGAGATGAAACCTCACTCGCTTCTTCAGAGAACGTAGATTTCCTTTTCGATCCAAGCACCTTGCTGCCCTCATCAAAGACGTGAAACGGCATCTTCAAAGAGATAAATAAAAGCAATTGGAACAAAAGAGAGGAACAAGCAATCATCAAAGCAACCAAATAGTTTTACCTGGAATAAGAAGTACGGCAAATTTTCCTATACGAGATTTCGCACAGTTTTCTATAAGCACTCGCTTGTTTAGAGCAAATCGGGATACATATCTCTCTACTGAAAGTTAACTAAAAGAATCGGCAAAGAAGAAGAAGAAGAAGAAGAAGTAAAAGAAGACAAGTGAATAAAAGATTTTAGTCCGCAAGTACTTCATTGTTGGCGTCTCTACCAGATAATAAATAATTCCACTGCGGCATCAACGATTCTACCATTCCATGTAACTCTTAACAACCATTCGCAACTATGTATAAGTGAAAGATCGTTTCAATTAGGTTGATGAATTCACTCTGTTATTACAATTTACGAAATCAATAAACCAAAGTGAGAAGTTCTCCGGGTAGGTTTACCATGCCTTCTTCTCCGCTTCTTCCGGCTGGAAAGCGTTTCGGCCGTCGCTCCATCGCTGCGTGGTACGGCTGAGAAACTGCTATGAATAGTAAGAGGAAGAAGACGCCACGTTTCAATGTTCGCCACATGTCCAGCGCCATTGCTTCTGAACGTGCTGAATATGAAGATCCCACCAAGCAATCTGCAACTTCTCGTCCCCGTCGGCAGGCCAACGGGCTATTAAGGGAAATGGGGTAATAAATAGGAAAAAAAAAATGTAGTGTAATCTTGTTAATGACTAAATTTTGATGATTGTTAAAATATTTTATGTCATTTTTATTATTAAATTAAATATTTTCAAATAATAAGTGATGAAATTTTAGCTAATATCTTATATTATGTTTGAATTAGAATTTTTTTATTTTGTTTTTTATAAAAATTTATTTTTAATAAAAAATTAGATTTGTCAATTTATTATAAAATCACTTATTTTAAACTATGACAAATAATACCATAATTTTTAGAATTATTTTTATAAGCTATAATAAAATTAAAGTTAATTTTTATAATTATTTTTTTCAACTATATCGTCTTTAGTACGACTTTTTTAAAAGTAAATACTAAACAAATATCACGTAAAAAAATCTAGGGCACACTCCTTGTCAACTTTAGAATTGGTTTATAAAAAATAAAAAATTTTAAAATGTATTTAAAAAACTATGAAAATAACGGATTTCTATTTTCTTTGCAAGTTTTAAACACAAATAAAAAAATTGTTTATGATAAAATTTTCAATCATTATTTTGGCAAAAATGTATCAATTTTTTATTTCTAGAATGAAAAATAAGAAAATAAATAAATAAATAAATAAATATTCTACCAAATAGGGTTGTAGTATTTTTATTTCAACATTATTATAAAAAATTTTGAAGAAACAATACATATGTTCATACAATTTGTTGATGTAAGTTGCTATTAGTTGGTGTTGATTCTTGATTAATTTGCTACTCAAGTGCTCTATTTATAATTATGTTTTAAGAAAAAGTTTAATTATATTTTGTTGTAGCTTATAAATATGACTTTAAAATGATGATATTATTTGTTATAAATTAAAAATAAATATTTTTATGATAAATTGGTAGTTTTATCCTTGAGAATAAAAAATATAATTTTAAAACGAGATGAATAGTTTGAAAGTAACAAGTTGATTAAAGCTGGTACCGTAAAAATTATTTTTTAAAACTATTAAAAAAATTGAAACTTACCTATTTTGAACAGTTATACCCGCCCTTTTAATTAATACCCTACATGCAGAATAACTTTTATTATAAACCTAGAATAAAAAAAACTAATGCAACCCAACAAAATTAGAATAACATGTGGAATTATACCTTTGGTCCATGTGGTGCACAAGATAGGTTTGAATTATTTTTAGATAATAAGATGAGATAGAATTAGATTAGATATAAGAAAATTAAAAATAAAATAATGTAATGTTTGAAGCAACACAAGATAATTTT
>JAJIYU010010185.1:0-16312 GCA_030144865.1 Tinospora cordifolia | reverse complement strand
CTTGTTTCTTTGTTATTCAAGGGTTCAAGTGGATCATCAAACCTGATTTTAGCTTTCTTGGGGTGAGCATACTACCTTGAGTGGGGGTTCTTAGGATCTAATTCCTAGTGGATCCGCATCACATGCTATCCCAGGTACACATGAAAACATACATACATATATACGAGAGACAATTTGCAACAAATGAGGTTTCATGTCTTCAACAGGTTGTAACCCTATGTCTCAGCCATCAAAACCAATAAAAAAAATGACACACAAAAAAACTAGATACTTCCAAACCAGACCAGATAACTTACAGTCACAATACCACAGTTCCTAGACAGACGTACTGGCACCATTAGAAATTGATAAGAATAAGAAAAACTGAAGTAAAATAGACGAGGAAGGAAGGCATCAGTGCTGTCGATGCAGATGTTTTTGATCTGCCAGTCCGTGGTAAACTTCTTATCCTTTGCCTTTTCATGTGGACTCCAAGCTTTCGAGAGGATAAAAGGTGGGCGAACAGCCGATCTGCTCCCCGATTCTCAATACCTAAAGACACTCTTTCAATTTGTTTCTGCAGTCCAACAGAAACACCCAAATCTTCAAGTGCTTCAGCCAAGACAACCTCAGCTGAAAGGAAGATGAGAAGAAGAGGAAGAAGAAGAAGAAGCCATCTGATATTGGACATCTGATCTGATCTCTCTTAAGCTAATAACATTGAAGTAGTGTGGGAGACGGAATTTCTGATGTTTGTGGATTACCGATTAGACGAAAAAATTGCCACAGAAGCAAGCGGTGGGTATGCAAATTGAAAGCGCAATAATGCAGCTGTGTGGGACACGGACTTTCTGATGTTTGTGCTTTACCTTACCTGTTTGAAGAACACTGCCAAAGAAGCAAGTGGCTTGTGGGAAACTTGAAAGCAACAAGTATAATTTAATTTTGCTTCCAAAGCAATTATTGGGTCAATTTGTTGGATCACAATTAATTAGTCAGCTAAGGTGTGCTTCAGTTGGTTCAGCTGTTTTCTTTAAATGAGGTCGTGAGTTCTTTTTTTTTTTTTAATTTCAAACTCTATTTTACTGAGAGATCGTTACTACGTTATCTGCTGATTCCAGTTGAGTCAAGATTGGTTAATCTCAATACAAAATATAAAAAGAAATTTCCTGAGCATCGCTCAAAGGTACACAAAAAATTAAGAATAAATTAGTCTGCTAGCATCAGCCAGGCAACTAGTGGAAATGAGACCCACCAAGACGTCACAAGTTTTGGCAAGCATTGGTATAAGGTAATCCTTCATGGCAATAGATAAGATTTTCAGTGTGAGCAAGAGATGAGTCATCCCAGCGTGAAAGAGGACAAGAAATAGGGTGACCACTGACCACACAGCAGTTAAAAATACAGATTTGGCAATAATACAAGCAGTAGAACTGTAGAAGGCACTGTGAAGCCACCAGCATGACGTCATAATTAAAGAGGGATTTGCAGTTAAAGGGGTATAAATATAGCTTCATGACCATGAGCTTTATAGCTCAAGGTCTGGCTTATTTGCATCTTTTCTTTCAACTATTTTGTCCTTACTTTTCTAATGCTCTGTGTCTTGTTTTCTGGTACCAGTTCTAATAAATTATCCGTTTCTTCTCAACAGAATAAAAAGAAAAAAGAAAAAAGCTTTAAATTTTATTTGTACACATTTGAATGAATTACAACTAAACTGTCATCTTGAAATTGCAAAGAGGAGCAGGTTTGAGCATGATCTATTGATTTATTTGTTAATTTGTGCAAATTCATTCATTGAAACAGATTTTCAAGGATATCTGGGCAGAGGGTTTGAAGAGAAGTAATCAGACTAACTTGTTTAGCTAATTCCCCTATCACTCGATCCATATAGAGCATGTAAAGCCCGTTCCGGCTTTCCAAAAGGTTCAATGCTTGTCTGGCTTGAAGGATTGATCGCACCCATTCTTCAAATAATGCTGCAAAGTAATTATCAGGATCATCAGAGATTCAGGGTAATATGGTAAAAACTTTTAAGACACCATTAAGTTTTCCTTCACAAAATAAGATGCGCTGCGCAAGTATATGCAGATGTGAATACAACAACAAAATAAAAATGTGACGACCATGGAATGTTCATCATCAATCTAGGAAGATGTATGCCTTGCCATGGTTCTCAAGCTATCTTTCTAATCTTTCAGCTTTTTTAATAAAAAGAGCTGATGACAAAGTCCGCCCAAGCTGAATGTATTCATATACGCTTATACACAGTCTGCCGTAGACACGGACAAAATGGACTGCCTTAGCTAGTTCATAGCCAATTTAAGCTTTTTCAGATCAACTATTACGTGAATATATTTTATCAGACCATCAAAAGTTGGCCTATACTTAAAATAAAGCAAACTGAAGGAAGCAGATTCATATTATCATTTGTCAATCCTATAATTGGAGCAAAAAGCTTTATTGAGTTGAGTAGACGTGACTTGAGAAATGCTGACAAGAATCCTTAAATATAGATATAAGAGCAGAATACATACTGCTTTGAAAAGCTTCATCTTTGGCCCACGTTTGTGTATGATCAGATATCAAAAACTCGGTCAGTTGGATTCTGGCATTACAAGGAACAGGGCAAATCAGAAAGCAGGCGTTGAAATGAAATGCCTTCAAATTTTAAAATAAGTGGAAATATCAAAATAATATTTGCAATTGCAAGTTAATCTGCTAGATACTTACAACATAAACATGCAATCATGGGTATCAGGGAAAGTATTATCAAATGGATCCATAAAAAGCAAAGTCTCTGCTGATGCATAAATTTTTTGGGAAAGTGCCAGCAATGTGTGCTGACCAACATACGGATCACTTCCAAGCATACGGAGTATGTGCTGAATATATAATTGCGCATCAGAATCGGAATATGATGATTCTGTAACAATGAAAAATATAATCATAAATAGAGAGTATCTAATAATTGAATTAGTAAAGTCAACAAAACAGGACTGAAATATAGCATCAATTCGGAACAGCAAAGCAACACAGATCACATAAGAAATCCTTTTGTTTGGAGATCAGTAAGTAATTAATACAAGTATCCTGTTCAGGAGCATTGAGCAGAGTACAAACAATTTGAGCATAGCACTACACAATTCCTTACCATGTGTTTGTATGCGGGTGCACATTCTTCCAATCAATCGTGCAATCAAGCTACACACGATCCCTTCTAATGGTTCTCTGTTCTTTTCTATTGCATGCAAGTTCTTCAATGAAGCTTCAAAGGTTAAGTATGAAATGAATAAAGCAAGAGATATTGGATCCAAGAAACAACTTTTTTTTTTCTTTTTTTCTTTTTCTATTTTATTTTTTATTTTTATTTTTTTTTGAAAAGCGTCTCAGCAACAAGTTAAGAAACATAACATGCGGTCATAGATGTGAACAAAAAACACATTCTTGAAACATGAATTGCATCACAGTAAACTTAAAATAGGTAAGTAAGAAAGTTAAGGAAAATGAACCAATTTCAAATTATAAATGGCATGAGATTTTACTTTATTGGCCTCATAGAAGTAAATAACTGAAAAGTGAAAACAACGAGAATACAAGTATTTCTCTCTTAATTGATAGTTGTGTACAAAAGGTTAAAAGAATTACTACATCACTCCTGTAGCAACGGCTAGAGCATAAAGGAAATAACCTTTAAGAGAGTGAAAGGAAGACAGTTTTTTCAAATTTATAGAATCGCTATTCAGCTACTGGGAAGTTGCATCAACGCCATATTTAAAAGCTATAACTTGTCAGTAAAGACCTAATAGATTAAACTTACTGAAACTCCACCTTATTTGCAACTCATCTAGCACATGGAGAGAGAACATTAATTGAAGAATAGACAAGTACCAAACATGTCAAGAAATATGCAAATGCTAACAAAGACTAATGAAAAGACTTGAATCCAAGACTTTTGACAAACTTCAAATAGATTGCCAGTAAATCCAAAAGCTATAACTAAAAGGTAGAGACCATGTATTAAACATATTAACAATTACCGACAATTCTCATCAAAAGAGATTACATGAGATCTTTAGTGATTCTGGACCCCGCACTTTGTGAAATCAAAGATGCTTATATGAAATTGCATGAGAAGTTCACTAAACTATCTTATCATCAAGGGGAGTAGTAGAAGTTCACACAAAAGGTTAATCATCATTAATGTTGGTGTGCCATGAAGTGCAGCAGAAGTGTATGGACCCATTGAAGATTGTCAATTGCAAAGGACAACTAAAAGTAAAACTATTACTTTTTTTTCAATAACCATTAGTTCTGTCAGTTGCCTTCATTAAGAACCAACGCATATCGATACCAACTTCAACTTAGCTCCTCAAGCAAATTTTCAACATGCCAATTGGTAACAATTGAACTCAACCAATATTTGATTTTTTAACTCATCAAAGATGCCAAAGAGCGGAAAAGGAAGTGCCCGATGATGACACTCAAGAGGTAGACTTGGAAGCAACCATCCTTTAAAGAAAGCATAATAGCACATTGGTCTAGCCGAAGCTATGTCCGGAGGAGAATCAAGAAAGATCCTTGAAAATTCCAGGACAGAAAAGTGTTATTTGATTGAGGGAAGGACAGAAGCTCTGTCTTGAAAGCCCGCCCTAAAGATAGGAGTTCCTATCTCTACTGCCCATCTAACCCAAAAAGTGGTGGAAAGCTCACTCATATCTCATCTCTTTGTGTGCTAATAATATAAATAATAAAATTACTTATATATAGACAACTCAATCAAGTAAAATTCAGACGACCTTTAATCAGCGAATGGATATTACCTAGAATAAAATCAACAGCTTGATGTGACAAATTGGCAAAAAGATTGTCATTCTCCTCCTACAAAAATAATATAACAAATTATGAAAATTTATAGAAAAAATTGAAATAAAATGTATAATTTTTCTGTGAAGATGTTAGTATCCCACTAGTCTGAATGTGCACAAAATACTATTTTGGAGCCTTCGGTGCAGAAGGGAAATATTAAATAGAAGTGATGCACTCTCACAGGAGGTATTGTCTTGCAGAGTTCAACCAGAAAATCAACCGAAGAACTGAGCTGCTCTATCTCATCATCAGTGTTTGGATCTGCAATCAAAGATCACAATTGTATTAGAATTTATAGATAAAGCACACACTCTCACAAAAACCAAGCGTGAGAACTGTTCTCAAACATCTACAGTTAACAGTCTCATAAGCCAGGTTAACAAAAAAAAAAAAAAAAGATAAAAAGAAAAAAGAAAGAAAAGGACTGTAGGCCGACAAGAACATCTGCAAAGAAAAGTTCTTAGCAAAATCTTGGTTATGGGCGTATAAATGGACTTTTCTATGCAGTCATCAAGAGAAACCCAAAACTGTTATATTAGTTCTGTTATATTAGTTGTGTTATAACCTCAACCTTGATTGTTTTTAAGTCCTATTATTTTGAGACTAAACAGCCTCCACTCAATTCCCATAAAATCAATTGGAAAATGCCATAAAAATCCGAAAAGAAAGGATCAGTCTGAAGTTGATGCTTCAACCATCCAAAATAAAACTGTCTCCTAACTTGGTTCAAATGCAAATGGGAAGAATCAAATAGACAATTATCTTGGACAATAATATGCAAATGCAGAGCTTGTGAAAACCTTGAAATCTTGACTCAAACGGCTCTTTGAGCCAATATCAAGTTTGTTCCATTAGGATCAAGTGTTCTTGGGACATTATGCCCCATGAACCAAGAAAGTGCACCTTAAATGAGAAGCTACTAGCTTGACCTATTCCACTAGATTAAGATATACGAAAAGCTATTAGAGTTAGGTTACATGTAATTAGGTTTCATCCAATTTTCTTTCAATGTATAAACAATTCTTATCTGTTAATAATGGCATAGACTGTATAGGCTGGCTGGCAGAATGGAATTCCTCCGGTAAATACCATGATGAAACAACCATTACTGAAGGCAATTAATTTAATATCAGAAATAGTTGAGTTTGGAACAAGCCGATGCATATCTTACCTAAAACATATCTTCTCAGGCTAGAATCATTTGATTTTCTCCTCTTTCCTCTCAAACGAACTGAACCAAGAAGAACAGTAAAGATATGCTCACAGTGAAACAAAAAAGGAACTAAACAAGAAGAATAAAACCTTGTCTGAGGAATCTCCGGCGCAAAATCTCGTCGAATCGGCACTCACTCCCTTCTCCTAACTGAGTACGCATCGAGCTCAGGTTTCCAAATTCATCAAAGAAAAAACATTTGCAAGAAGCAGTTTTCGGAAACAGATCACGCAGTGTTCCATCTGAAACAAATGAAAAGCCAACGGCGTCCAATATTACTTTCTTTCAGCGATAATACATCGCGGATAATATAAAGAATGAAGGAACGGATGGAATCGCCTTCGAGTTCTATTAGCTCTTCTTTAAGCCTAAGTATCTCTCGTTTCCTATCCTTCGCCTGAAACTCCAAACAGAAATGAACTTTAGCTTCACTCGATCAAAATGCACGCAGAAACGCCAGCGGAAAAAAATAAATAAAAGAGAGAGAGAGAGAGAGAGAGAGAGAGAGAGAGAGAGAGAGAGAGAGAGAGAGAGAGAGATCACCTTGCGTTTCCAGCGTTGAGCGTCTGATTCAGAATGAGACGAAGAAGATGAAGCCGAAACCTTCTTTTGTAGATTCGATCGAATAAGGGCAATTGCCACTGCAAGCTTGATCGAGTCGTTCGTTTCCATTTCTCCCGCCCGCGCGAGACTTCTCTTCCAATTAACTTGAATATTTTAAAAAGGAGAGAGAGCTGTTAAATAAACCGACGTCCCCGTTATTTTTATTTATTTATTTATAAAATTATGAACCCTAACTCTCATTTTCTTTTAAATTTTCTAAACAACCATTAAGGGCTCAACCCTTGTAACACATCGTCGTCTATAAAACCTTTTTGCACCGTTTTCTTTTCTTCAAATTCATTTAGTTACTCTAAAAAATCATCTGAGCTATTTAACAAACTGGCTTCTTTTAATTATTTATTTTAACTCCTTATTGTAACTTTTATACGATTGACTTATACCACTAATTTTTTTTCATAGGCAAAGGTGTTAATTATGTATAAAAATTCATTTAGAGCCAGAAAATTTTTAAAGCATTTCTCTTTTTGAAGTTAATGTGACCTTTGCTTGATGATAACAAGTCAGGTAGAAGTACAATTTGAATCTGAATTAGCTTAAAAGTGACAATTTGTGACATTATATAATAATTTGGTTCGAATATAATATAAAGTTAACGAGTTTAAATTGAGCACAAACGAATTAAGTCTAACACGATTAAACATGACTAAATTCAGGTCATAAATATATTAACCTAATAAAATTTAAAAATGATATATTTAACACAATTTTACATAAATTAAAAAAATAAAGTATAACTAAGTTCATTTAAAATTAATATATTTATTAATTTTTTTAATAATATAATTTTTTGTTATTTTTAAATTATAATTTTTCATAAAATTAATTTATTTTCATATATTTTATATTTTTATTAATATTTTTTATAAAAAATTATTTTAAAAATTAATTATAAAAAGTTAAATAAATATACACAAATATACGATTATAAATATGGCTACGACACCATCCATTTATCTGTTTGCAATACACACGCACAACTTGTTAACGACACAATCTATTTATTATACGATAACACAAATCATCATCCTTAAACTAGCTTAATTAATTATTAACCTAAACACCAAATTACAAACAAAAAAAAAGGTTCTAATAAGTTGTAATTTCAAACAAATCACAACCAAATCTAAATATCCATATTCATTTTAATTGGAGAGAAGATTTGCCTATCACATCACAATTATGATACTTGAATTCTAGATTAATCCCATCTCCTATGAGAAATGTCACAATTTCTCTTCATTTTATAGTTTTCTCAGCTTAAAACAATAAAAAGTATAATACTATCAAAACAGAAAAAAGAATATGAAGCCTGGAACGAAATTCCAAATGAAATAATAAAAATCATGTCACAAAAACCAACATCTGGATTATAGAGGCCTTTTTTGTGTCCACCGGCGTCACCGGGCAGAATTAGCCGCAGTAAAGCGTGAAACTTATGGCATTTTCTATCTAAAATTCTCTCGCTTCAATAACACACTCATTATCACCTCGGATAATATACAACTCAATAAAAGTATTGTTATCCACTTGCACAAATTGTCACAACCTGCTTAACCTCGAGAAAAGGACAGAAGACGAGGTCAGCCACCAAAAAACCAAAGAAAAAACAGAAGGCAAAGAAGAGATGGATGATTCTAGACAGCTCTCTACATCCCCTGCTTGCAAGAGGCGGCCCAACGCACAGGCTTTTACCTCTAGAGAAGGCCTTTGCAGGCCTGTACATCAGCTCCCTGTGCACCCAACACTCCCTGACCAGATGGGTCGGCATTGATGCTTCTCATCGTGCAGTCAAAAATGGCACCTCGGAACAATGGGTCCTCAACATTCTTCAGGACGTCGTTCACCAGTTTGAAATCAAGACACCCGGCCAGTACCAGCTTCCCCATAAGCTCACCAAAATTGCTGGGCGCTTTTGGTATATCGATGCCAATGTCATCCAATGCTGAGCTATATTGCAGACATCCTGTCCCTATGTCCCTGGAAGTAAAAACTTTTTTGGAGAACAAGTATTGCAGGAGCTTTGACACTGGTTCTACTAAAGGAGGGCTCTCCTCCAACCCAAGAGCAATAGCCTCCTTCACAACCTCAGGGTGGTACTCTGGAGCTTTCAGCTCTTCCACACACTGGAATGCTTCATCCAACATGCGAATACCAAAGTATTCCTTCAGGAGGGAAACTGTCTTCTTATGAAGGTCTGCTGTGCTCAATTTTGTGACATGAACAGTTCTTCTCTCTGAATTTGGAGCCATGGACGGTGATACAGCAACAGGTTTTGTGGGTGAAGGGCTTTGTGATGTAGGCTCTGCAGCTGCAACCAAAGGGCGACTGGGTGGGGCACCACTGCCCTGCATCAACGCACTTCTACCAGCTGCTAGGCCACCACTGCCCTGAGGTAACAACCTTGGATTCAGGGACGTCGACTTGCTAACCGGAGAGTGAATACGTCCGCTTGCCTGCATGACTACATCACCTTTCATTGAACGGCTACGAGGAACCTCCCAGTTATCATTATCAATCCCTGGCATTCCAGGCATCAACCTAGTTCCAGGCATCCCGGGCATCATACCCCCAGAACCAGGGCGAATAATGGGGAAGCCACCTGGGCCAATGTTCCCCATAGCTCCTGGACCAACACCACGACTCATTCTCATATTTGCAGTGGCACCAGGTCGCAAACCAAGATTCTTCTCTGCTTCAGAATGGATTTCAGTGATGGTCTTGGCTTTAACCTGCAGAACAAGTACGCTATAAGTTGGGAAAACGCAATAATCAAAACATTCAAGCATCATAAATACTGAATGCTATACCTCTTCGCGCCTTGGAACCCAATTGTTAGCACGCATATCCAAAACGTCACGGACCATGAACCTCAACCGTGGTGGCAATTGTGGGTGTGTAGTCAGTTCCTTCAGTCGGTTAAAATAGGCATCATTGAAACGCTTGAACTTGGGGCTTTCATCCAGCTGTTTTCCTATGGTAATGAAAAACTGACATACAGCCTCAATATTCTCCTCATCAGGGCAAGTTTTAGCATCAGTTCCCAGCAGCTCCTGTTTGGTACAGTTGGTAAAATCAGAAAACTTTCAAATGAACTCTTAACTTATTGTGACGGACAGAGGGGGTAGAGGAATGGTGGATATGTGATAAGGAAGAACAGTTATCACAAGAACCTGAACAATGTGATGAACGATCCTCTCAGGAACCATCTTCTGCTTCAGAAGTTCACCTATGAGTCGGATGTTTCCAAGAGTACGAAGCTTCACCATTCTTTCTTTATCTCTCCGTTCCATTTCTTGTTCTGGGGCAGTCAGTTGTGCAACTTCTGCCCTCAAATTTGCAGCACCTTCAAACGCCTCTTGGCAATTGTTAAGAAGGATACGCTTGAAAGTGATTTCCTTTTCACCAGGAACATCAGAAGGGAATGGGGGGAGCTTCTCATTTAGATCATAACACAGAAGAGCGTACATGGGACAAAACGTGGGTTCCAGTACAGCTTTATCAAATATTAATGTAATAACATCCTGCAAGTTGTACAATCCCACAGCATCAAGTCAGAAACTAACGAAACCAAAAGGCATTTTATAAAGTTAGACATTCCAAGATACAAACCTTCAAAATTTCTGGTGTTGTGATACCAGCATCAATTAGTTGACCTTTGAGAACATCAAACTTCTCTGGTGTCAACTTGTTCAGAATACTGCAAAACAAAAGAAAATGCTAATTGGTCACTGCATTCGTCAAAGAACTTTGCTTGCATAGTAATTTCATGGTCATCATTTGACCATAAATAGGAATTCGCCACATAGGCAAATGGGCCAGATATCAGAAGAACACCCATATTCATGGTCCATTACCCTTTCACAGTCTTCAAGACACGCTCTTTCTCAGATACATTGCCCCTGCGAGCTGACCATGGCACCTCAGCTCTGATTAGAGCAGCAGCTGATCCACCCTGATACAAGTAAAAACATGCACAAAATGAGAACTGAAAGAATCAACAAATAAACATGAAATTAGTTACAACCTCACATAGCAATAGTACAAAGAAAATTACAAATATGGAATGTCAGATGGTAACAGATTTTGCAATTGTTTGAGAGGGAGGAACTGACTAAGCCATTCAACCAATAGCCACACTCATAAATGACAAAGGCATGTAGAAAGTTGTTCACCAACTTAACCAATGCATTAAAGGGTATCGTTCAACTCTTTTGCACGGATATCAAGAGAGGCACCCATCCTTGTGCTGAGATAGAACAGCAAAAGCAGGATGCACAGGAATACCTTAACCAAGGGATGGCTATGACTGGAAGCAGACAATAGATGGATCTAGGCATAAGTAGAAGATGCAGGAAAATTGTGTGTCTCATCTCAGTTGCAGTTCTTTGGTCCTTATGGGGAGAACATAACAGTAGGACTCTTAATAGTAAATTAGGAATGTTGAATGACATTTGGGAAACTTCTAAGAATGTTGCTGCAGCCTGCACGTTTGATCAGCTCTTCAAAGAGGCGTCAGCTACTCATTCACATATTGGTATACACATTGGGCTGCTCTGATTAATGTCTTTTTCTGATTGCCTAGAGTAGGTTACTTTAGCAGGCTGTAGAGTGTGCACTCAATCTTCATGAACAATACTTATGCTTACACAGGCAGGTAGTCGCACACGCATGTGCAGCATTCCAAGGAAAAAACCAGCTTTGAAGAAACTTTAATTAAATACTTCAGACAGTTTTAAATAATCATAAATAATTAAGAAAAAAACAGAAGAATTAATACAGATGGGATCTGTAATTCATGACAATTTAAATAAAGAGGATTTCAATCCGAGTCAAGATAATGATGGATTATCAATTACGGGCCAGAGCAAAGCAAACAAGAATACAAGTAAACTCAAATAGCAAAGAAAGAAGCTTCTAAGCTTCAATAAATAAATAATGAAAGGATCACTTCAAGTAATCATTTTTCATAAGAAATTCGGTCAACATATTGCTCAGAAAACAAGGTATACACCAAAAAGATGATAACTCACAAAAATAAACCTGTAAAGCAATTAGTTATCACCTGGTTAGAAGAGATTTGAGCTCTCGAAAACTGAGAGCTTAGCTGCTCTTGACGATTAGCATCCTGCTGTCTTGAATCCAATCGGCCAGCAAACTCTTTATTATCTCTGATTGTGTCCCAAGACCTTTCCTCTCCAGAGGCAGGTAACTGTGTTGACCGTCCACGCCAGTCACGATTGTCAGGCTCAGAATAACGACTTTGAGTTTGAAGCTGCACCTGAAGATTTACCAATTATCAAGGGAAAAAAATAGTGTTAAACATAATTGATCCATTAGTAGCAATTAAAAAAATAGCAATCTCTTTATCATATCATCAACAACTATTAGTGAGACGACACCAGAACTGTAATTTGTGCAAAATAGAAAGAGCAACAAAACGTCCAAATCAAACGATCTAGGGAGTTTACAATTCAATTATGTCTACGTCCGTGTTCCAACAAAAAAGGTCCATAAACTAGTTATATTAACCCATGCCTTGAAGAGACAGTAGAATCAATTGCATCCAAAAGTTAAGCTGACCAGGGCAGGCCCAATAATGCATATCAAGCAATTAGTAATTTACCACCCCACTTGCAACCACATCCTCAAAAAGGAAAGAAATCACTGATAACAATCATGTGAATGGGATTTATGCAAATACCTATGCGATGATTTGAACCCAATGGATCTCACAAAACCAGCACTTTTAAACTATCATACTATCTTAGTAACTCTTTGCATAAATCAAACCTCAAAGCCACAGTGGATGACGGAGGTATAATTATATATATATATAATTGTATTATTGACAATGGGAAAAATGTTTCATAAAGCAATGGAAAGAAAATGCTATTTAAAAAAAAAGAAAAAAAAAAAAAAGAAACCCTCACATTGACCACCAAAACCATAATAAGTTAGCTAATGATGACCACAAATGCCACACCTACCAAAAGAAGGTTTAACACATAATTCTAAATCCAAACAATCATTTCTCACATATCATAAATAAAATTAAATATCAACCTCATATATTTGATTTATAATTTCTTTCAGAAGGTCATGAACTGAGGGCTTACAGTAGCTTCTGAACGACCCCAGCTTTGATCTTCGCCAAGTACTTCAGCCTCAATTTCTTGTTTAATTATAAGTATGTCGTTTGGGACACTAACAGCCTACAGTAAAATGAATCAGTAAGATATATATGATCATAAGATTTTCTAATCTAACATCAAAATAGAGCCAAATAAAATCAAGAAATATTGACAACATTAGAAATGATACGATAGTTACCTCTCTTAGTTGTAACAGTTGGTCTCGAGTATATCGAACACGTTCACGACCCTCAAACCGTGAGTCCCCTGTCTGTAATAGTAGGACACAAGCAAAGTAAGAACATTTCAAGTTGTATTTTAATCACTTACTAAGCGTGTAACATTTCAAGTTGTATTTACATCACTTACTAAGCGTGTAATATAAGACAAACTGAAAATGTTGGAGTCAAAAAGGTTAATCATGAAGACCACAAAGAAAAGATCTACAAAATGAATAGACAAATACTGCCAATAAAAGTTAACAGCCCCATTAGTAGAAATTGTAAAAAAATAAAAATGAAGGTTAGACACAACCCAAATTTTAGAGAGAACTCAAGCCCTACTAATCCTGAAGGATTGCTTAAGTGCATAAACTAACAAATCATGCAGATACAACAAAAAATAAATTAAAAAATTAAAAAATTAAAAAACAGTAAAACATAAATTTGTGTGTACTCACTCAAGTATATTATCACACCATAGGAACCATAAGGCAACAACAGCCATTAATAATTGAACAAAAGCGTAAGATACATTATAATAAGAGAGAACAAACAGCTAAGGAAAAGATAAAGAAGGCTGGAAACTGAGAACTTGCACTGCCTTGACAACTACAACCGGGAATGAACATCTACAACAATATTAGAAAAAGCATTTAACAAGTCCATAACAACGTCCATAACAACCCATCGTTGATACAATCTGAGGACCCGATATCGAATATTGAGCATAAAACATATGAGAATAACAAAAGGTAATATTTCACACTGCTCCGATATCCAAATTGGGCTATATAAGAAATAATGAAATATATAAACAGACATATTGACAAAGCATTTTTATAGAGAGACCCATAATCCCATTGGTCAAGGGACCATTTAACTAAAAATACATAGATAAAAATGATGAACTTGGGCTCAATCACCTTTAGCTAATCTGGATCTCATGTTTACATGCTAACTAGCCGCTTCACATCATTACAATACAAACAAAGAAACATGCCCCAACATCAACCAACCACATGAACAAAGAGAGACTCATCAGAAATTAGGTGTCTGGCACATGTCCGACGTCTAAATATGAGAAAATCTTGAAAAAATAAAGGAACATATCAGGATGGTTAACTTCAAAAGCAACATAAGGCAACCTATATGACTTCCAAAATCAAACTCTCACAATATAATCTACCAATAGACTAAGAAAAACAAAGTTAAAAAATTAAGGAACTAGATGTTCGTCAAGCATAATAAACCTTAGAATTGTCTGTCACTATTAGCATCTGATCTCCTAATTCCATGTATGTAGGTTCTTTATGGGTACAAAAACACTTACCTGGTACCCACCTAAAGCCCACAGTATCTCTGTTTGTCCATATTTACAGCAGGTCCGCATCTTAAGCGACCCACCAAGAATTAGGACAGTTAATGCCAATAACCACTAATTTACTGAAACCACGTAACTTTACAAACTTTTGCACAACAAAAAAAGTCTAAGCCGTTCCTTTTCAATTTTCACTATTTGATCTCACTGACACACAATTCGCCTATCAAGACTGTTCCTTCAATCCCCCGACGAAAACAGCAAATTTAAATGCAAGGCATTGAGGCCAAAGAAAAATATGAAAAAGGATGAAAAGCCCAGACGAATCCGAATAACTTTCGTGGATAAAATATCAAGATAACAGAATAGAGTCAAATACGATCATCATAAACTTCTACCAAAAAACAAATAAATTAAATCCATCAAAAACAGCTAAAAATCATACTAGACGAATCAAAAACAAAATCACCAGCAAGAAATACCAAAAAACAAAAAATGAATCAACCAAAAAGGGCTAAACTTTGACATTCGCGGCTTGAATCCAAAGCAAAACACACAACCAAAAAAAAAAGTCTAAGTACATGATAAACCCTAGATCCGAAATATCAAGTAAAGAAACAATTTCGCAGACCTTGAGAAACGACGTGGCGCCAGCACCGCCATACGGAACTACCAAAGCGACACCACCACCACCAGCACCGCCCCCGCCGGAGCTACCTAACGCCGACGAGTCGAAGCGAGGTGCGAAGCGTCTGGTACCTCGGTTGCCTCCACCACCAGGCCTTAAGCTCAAAACAGACTGATCTGCCTGCATCACTCGATCTCTCTCGCTCTTTGCTTGTCACCGAAATCTCCGTCGCCGGATCTAACAAGTACTACGGCAAGTGAAACAGCGTACGACCACACGCTAGTTCGGAATGTATAGAGATGGAATTAACGAAAAAGATAGGGATAAAAGACTTGTGAAGAAGAGAGGGAGGCGGCCTCTCTGTAACGTTTGCCCCTCTCTTCTCTTCGCCGCTGCAAAAGAGAAGAAGGAAGAAAAGAAGGAAAAACAAAATAGAATTATAAATAAATAGAAAAAGGAAGAAGAGTAGGCTTCAGAATGAAACCCTCATTTTATGCTCCAACAAGTGACGCTGTTTTTGGTTTTATTATTATTATTTTACTTATTTATTTATTATTATTATTATTTTATTTTTTTTTATTTTTTTTATTTTTTTTATTTTTTTTTTTAATTTCTTACATTACATCAGTTGTTTGGACCTTATAAGATCATTGCGTGATTATCGTATCATGTATTATTATTATTATTATTAAAAAAATTATGTAACTTAAATAATAATCATGATTACTTAGGTTAAATGGTGGAGGGTCAAAATCAGCTTAATACCTCTTTAAAACTGTGGTACGGTGATGAATGGCAATAAAGTAGGTTATATTATTAATTGTTGATATTCTTTTTCTTAAAATAAATAAAAAATAATGACTTGGGTTTCTAACGTTTGGATTGTGTCAAATATCTTCTCTACCGCCCCCCATCAAAAATGTTTAAACTCCACTCCAAATCTTGGTAATTTTTTTTTATTTTTTATTTAAAACTTTTAGCTCAAAATTGGTAGATTGTAATCTAGATTATCTGATCTAGATCTAGAATATTAGATTGAGTGATAAGGTCCAATTAGATGATGATTTAGGATAAGATATATTTAGATATTAGATAAAAATAAATTAGGTAATCTGAATTAATCTGTAATTGAGATTACCAAATAGTAGAGTCTATAAATAGACCTCATGGGTCTATTATGTAATTAATTCAGTTTAGCAGAAAACAATAAAGTTTGAATAGAGGTTTTATTCCAATAGTGGTATCAGAGCAGTAAATGATCCAAGATTGTCGTGATTGCTCGTGTTAGTTCGTGCTGCCATTGTTGCTCCATTTGTGATTTGTTTAGTG